>VDFB02000015.1:569885637-569984485 GCA_007258455.2 Sequoia sempervirens | reverse complement strand
CCCTCTTTTATTTAAAAAAAAATAAATAAATTATATATTTTTAAATAAAATTTAATTTAGTATATTACTTATATTTAAAAAAATAAAATTAATATAAGACTAATTTAATTACGAAAAAAAAAATTCAAACTTCATCCGAATTTTATTGTTGCCGAATACAAATTCAAACTCGAACCTTGTGACATAGCTTTTCTCATTGTTTGGACTCCTACCAATTACAATGGTCAAAATAAAACTTATCTTGTCAGCCACGAATGCACTGTGTCACTGAAGACCAGGTGGTTTTCAGACAAATATTTTCCAGATAAGTTAATAAATATCATGTATAAATTGCAGACTATTTCCTCTATGTAGGTACGAATCAAGACATCTATTATAGTTGGTTTGTTAACTATAGTTTTTTATTACGAATCAGTTAAATCCATATGCAAGTGAATAGTGGAACTTATTCAGACAAAAGAATAGATAGAAACAAATCAAAAAGGAGCTCGCCATTTGGAGTTAGAAATGTTAAACGTCTTAGTAATATAGTTGACCTCTAAAAGTAGACAGAAACAAATAAGGAGCTCCACAGTTGGAAAATTGCAGTTAGAAATATTATATGTCGTAGTAATATGTTTACCCTAGTTTCTCTGAGATTTCGGGAGGAGAGGTCAAGGAGAAGGAAGGGTCAATTTCAAGCTGAGATACAAGATTCTCCCAAACTCAGCGAGTCCTGAGGCAGTTGAGTTGAGCTGATCCTGCAGAACTTGGGACTTGGGATCCAGGTACCCAGCGAGTTTGGTCAGACTCACCAAGTCTGACCAAACTTGCCACTGAAGTCAGTGAGTCCCATCATCAAGACTTGGTATTTTCAGGAAAAATACACCACTTGTTCTAGTAAAACTTCTATTTTATGTATGAGCAAAAATTTGATGAAAAGTAAGCTTGTCTTATACAAGACAGCTTTTAGATCTACCCTTTAAACCACTTGTGGAATGTGGGGAGGCAAGTGTTGGCAGGGATGGCCAGATCAAGTCTTGACATACTCCATTTGTTCAATTAAGTCAGTAATGGATCAATACTTAGGTGCTGATAAACATAGACTCTCCAGTTGTTATGAGAGTTATTACTTTGAACTAAATAAGTATATCTTTAGTTTGTTTGTTTTTGCACATCTTCAAAAAGAGGACTGAAAACATGGAGAAATGACTACCAAATATAAGAAAAATTATAACATAGTTCTGTAACGTAATGACATTTATATAATCCAAAAGATTAGTTAGGGTAATGCAGATAAAGGTACATTAGAATATGTTGTCTTGAATACACAAAAATTGAACCCGATGTATGAGTAGCACTTCCCTCAAACCCCTAAGAGGGTGCTGTCCCTCAACACCACTAGGGGATCCCACCCCCAAACCCCACTATAATTCTAAAAAGCAAGAAAAAAAAATATATCATTTTGAGCTCTTATACCACTTGATAAGATCCACACATAATAATTACAATAAAACAATGTAGAAGATTTATCACACAGAACACAAACAGATATTTGCAGGCCAACACACCCTAATATCCAATATATGCAGAAATAAAATAAACCCTTGAGGTAGGGTAACACCATATAATACTCCTTATGGAAGAAGCCACTCCATGCTATATCTCCAAGATATCCCAAACACAATATCATAATTAGCGCATGTCCTTACAATGATAACCCCCTCCTTTATATAAAGCTCCTCATAATAACATAATGGAGGGGTAAAACATTAAACCCAATAATGGCCTACTCATCACCAAACATAATTAATTACATAAGTTGGCCACATGACCCAATATAACTAACTTAAGGGATGTGTGCCACATGTCAACATCTCAATCCCTTATATACATTATAGTATTATATCCCTAGGCACATAACAATATGTGGATTATGGAAGGCGCAAGTCTTTCTTTCAAATTTGGGAATCTAATTTTGATCCTTTGTCCTACCAAATTAAAGAGATCCCCATGTGGTTGCGCTTTTGCAATCTTATGAAGGAATATTAGGAGACCTTTGTTTTAGAGCAAAGTGGAATTCTTGAGGGAAATTATATTTGTGTAGATGAAAATCTATTGAATGGTCACTCTAGGGTTTATGCACACATATGTGTGAAGATAGAAGCCTCTAGGACCTTGCTTGTGTTCTTTCTATTGGAATCTGTGGTGGGTATTTGGAAGCAATGTGTGGAAGTTGAAGGGAACTTCGATGAAAAGAGCAAAGCCATTTCAGCCCAAAGAAAAAACCTACAACAATTTGGCATCGGCAAGAAAGAGCCCTCAAGGTACCTCAGTTGGCCCTTGATCTACCTTGGACATCTGAATATTCATAAATTGACGTGGACAGAACTTCTCTCGCTCCCTCCAATTTGGATCAACCTTTGATCCTATCCTTTTGAATGAATATACAAAATTCCAATCCCTAGGATTGGCAATTCCAGCTCAAGAAGGAATCTCAAAGCCTATTCATGTGACAGAATTTCCCGATGGCTTGCTTGTTTCCTTGTATGAAACACCTAAAATTATAGCTCCATTAGGAAACACTATTATCAATTATAGAGCTTGTTGTTGAGGAAGCTTAGAGGAGAATCATTTGATCTCCACAAAGGTTCTCACAAATGGAAAAGTTAAGTTAGGGGCTCAAAAAGTTCTTTATCCTTATCTAAAACCTAGGGGGCAAAAATTCCCCATAAGTAGCCAAGAAGATGGAATGTTAAGGGGCCTTAACATCCCAATTAAAGGTGCTTGGTCAAGAGTCAGCTGGAAATACAAAAGGAAGACATCATGTTAATTCAATAAACTAAACTATGCAAGGATGAGGCAGCTATTCTTTTCAAGAAAGTGACAAAGATGGAAAGGGGCATTCATCAATTGAAAAGGTGCTTTCAAAAGATCGGATATCCTTTGGTCTAATCTTTCTATGGAAGTTGAATTTTTGGTTGGAAGGACCGGATTGGAAATTTTGCCAAGTTAGAAAGTTTTCATCAAACATCAAATTCTTTCTCTCCAATATGTATGGACCTTTTGGTCATTTACTGAAAAAAAAAGAGTAAAGGATCAGCTTCTCTCGATTTAGACACAAGAAGCAATGAGCTTTTCATTCTTGAAGGGGATTTTAATGCTATTCTTAATGCAAGAGAAAAAAGAGATGGAGTCATAATAGAGATCTTTGTGAATCAAAGTAGGTTGATTGATGTAGAACCTAAAAGTGGTACATTTACTTGGACAAATAGAAAGAGACTAGATTGTATAGTTTTCTTTTGCCCCCGATTTGGTTAGTAAGAGACTAGATTTATGAAAATTGATAGTTCCTTTCCCTAGCTCTAATCATCTTTGAATTTTGGTTGACACCTCAATGACTCTCATAACCCAAAATGTCCTTTCAAATTCAAAAAAATGTGGTTCAGGGACAATGATTTCATGGATTTGATCAGATTTTGGTGGGATGTTATTCCAAAAATCTATGGCTCTAGAATGTTCTCCTTGGTCTTCAAGAAGCTTTCACACCTCAGGTCATGCATAAAGGATTGGAACTTCAAACAATTCAAAAATATATTTACAGAAAAGGGGAGAATTGAAAAGGAGTTGCTTTCTCTCCATGAAAAAGTGTTGGTGTTCATGGGTATGGAGAAGAAAAATTCTTCTTGCAAAATTTGCTGAAATCCGACAAAGAGAGGAGATTTATTGGAGACAAAAATTCAGGGAAGTTTGGTTGAAGGAAGGATCAAAAACAGAAATTTCTTTCACAGTTCTAATAAATCTCATTGCAGTGCTCACAGAATTTCTTCCATATAAATGTGTCTAGAGGCTGCCAGAATATCCTTCAGAAATTGATTCTGAGGCTATCTCCTCCTATCAAAATCACTTGAAAGGGGATGAAGCATCAAATCTCCTTGCACAGAATTGTCTTCTTCAATCCATTCCTCCCATTATATTGGACAAGCAGAACTGCTCTCTAATGGCTATAAACTACACTAAGGCGTCTAACAAAGCAAGACATTCTAGGAAAATCTTGCAGGCTGTAAACTGCACATTCATAGCTCTGATTCCAAAAAGGCATCTCCATTTCTTAAGTAAAGTTTTGTCCTATTTCTCTCTGCAATACTATTTAAATATTTTCCAAAGCAATGTCAAATAGACTGAAAATTCTTCTCCCAATTTGTTGATTCATGCCAAACAGAGTGGTTTCATCCCAAATAGAGCAATCACAGATGGAACAGTCATCGGTCATGAAGTGGTTCAATCAACCATCACTTCAAAGACAAAAAGCCGAAAGCGTGGTGGCAAAGCTTATGAGTAATGACTGAGATAATTGGAGGTTTTTGTTGAAAATTCTGGAAAGATTTGGTTTCAGTCTAGAATGGAAGGGATGGATTTTTAGTTTCATTTCAAGCCCTGTGTACTGTATTTTAATCAATAGTGAACCTGTTAGAATCTGTGAACCATCTCATGGTCTTAAGACAAAGGCGAGGGGAAGACCAATTAGCACACGTGCAGCCAATCTGTGTATATGTGGTGGAAAGGAATTGTCACCACAAATGGAATGGCACCTTTCACTCACCTTCAATTTGCAGATGACACCATCTCCTTCAAGGAGGCTGGCTTGACCAAAGCTTCTTGTTTAGAAGAAATTCTCTCTTCTTACTTAATGCATCAGGTTGGTATATCAATGAGGATAAGTCAGAAATTCTTTTTCAATTCTCTCCATGGTTCCAAGGCAAATTCACCACTGTGTTGGGTTTCAAAATAGTCTCTTACCAAGTAAATATCTTGGTATTCCTTTATTCTCTAGTGTTGTGCGACCCTCTCTGTGGAAGAAAATGATTGATTTGTGCCAATCTAGGTTATCTTCTTGGAAAGGAAAATGGCTTTCCTTTGTCAGGAGATTGTTGATGATAAAGTTAGTCTTAGCAGCCCTTCCTGTGTATTTGATGTCCACTTTATGCAATCCTCTCGGCACCTCTAAATTTCTCATCAAAATTTTTAAATTAGTAGAGACTTTTTGGGGCAAGGAACAGAGGAAAAGAGGAAATTTCCATTGATGGCTTGGAACACCATATGTTTCCCCAAGGATGCTGGTGGGGCAGGTCTGAACAGCTTGACCAAACACGATATGGCTTTGGGAGCTAAAGTGGTCTGGGTAATTTATTCCAAAACTTCAGCAAACTGGAATTCTTTGTTCAAAATGAAATATTTGGATTTGGCCAAATGCAGATAGAATTTTCAATGCTGCCAATCTTCCTAGAGGATCACATATTTGGAATTTTATTTCCAAGTGCGTACTTGTTATTTCTGAACACTTGTCTTGGGAAGTTAGGAATGGGCACAAAGCTAAATTTGGGGTAATCCTAGGAATGGACATTGTCCCCTCAAAGACAGGAATGATCTGAAACTGAAAGATGATAGGGAACTTCTCTGATCAGTATGAGGTTATGTTCATGATTATGTCTACCTCTAAGAGTTTGATGGCTTCAAGGAGTTTTGTTGGAAAGATCTTTGTAAGGTAGCTGCCCCTGAATCTCAGAAAGTCCTACTGATGGAAGAATTGGGAAAAAGGAGATGTACATCAGCAAAGAGGAGGATGAATTAAGATGGGTACGTTCAAAGTCTGGAACCCATTCAACTAAAATTGGATTATCTATTATTTATCTATCTCTGATCTGGTCATATAGCCTGCTACAAATGTTGGCATAAAGATTTATTGCCCAAGGCAAGTGCCTTCACTTGAGATGCTTTCCATATAGGTTAAAAAAGATTGGTTTTGCTGGTCCTTTTGGATGTTCCCTTTGTATGCAGGATGAGGAAATGTTGGACCATGTTTTTCTTAATTGCCCCTTTTGCTTAAAATGTTGGTCATGATTGTGCACTTGCTTAAACTGGTCCAATGCTCTTCCGGAAACTTTGCTACAACTCTTCAGGAGCTGGCCTATACTGAAACTAAAGGCTCTTTTCTCTTGCCTATGGATTATGAGTGCACTGCTAATTTGGCACCTTTGGAAAGAAAGAAACGAAATAATTTTCCAAGACAATTCTTTTTCTATCGAGATGATCCTCACTAGACTGGATATAACAATTTTGGAATAGCTAATGGCCAAAATCAGAGATAAGTACCAAAAAAAAGTATTTTCTCTTCCTAGGATAAGGAAATGTTGAAGAATTAGAAGGAATTGATCCTTCCTCCCATTCATGGGGCATTTGAGGATAAACTCTCTTCTTTAGAGAGAAATAAGGTGAAACGGATTCCTCCTTCAGGAATTTTCAAACTTGATTTTGGTGAGGCTTCGAGAGGGATTCCAAGTGTTTATAAAGCAAGATGTGTGATTAGGGACTCCTCTAGAGAGCTTGAAAAAGCCACCTCTAAAAAACTAGAAGTTGGGCACTAATAATGAAGCAGAAGCCTCAACTTTGGTCCTCAGCCTTCAAATAGTCCATCAATGTGTCATAAGTTCAATGATATCATTGATAATGACTCAATGGTCATTTTTAATTCCCTCAGAAAGCAGAAGTCCTCTAATTGGGAATTAGATAACATTCTCCAAGAGGCTTGTCCTATTCTAGACTTTATCACTATATATTCCTTTCAACATTGTTTAGAGAGGCTAACATGGAAGCTTTTTTTTAACAAATTATGGAATTGTATCAAATAATGACCTAATATTTGGGGAATCCATGGACAGTTGGCACAGATTAATCCCTGTGTGGGACTATTAAATACCCCTCCTCTTATTTTTATAATTACTATACATAATTGTTAAGCACCTGCTATCCTTCGGCAATTACCTTTTTGAGTCTTTTTCACACATGTGGTTAAAGCTTGCAAGGTGGCAAGAGATGAATATTTGAAAACAAGAACCATTTGGAGGAAGGAACAATAATAACAAAAAGGCTTTTTGCATGCAGTGAAGTTTAGCGGCCATCATGGAGCCCAAATTCCATCTGCATGTTAAGGAATGCCAAATGTCTGTTCAGGGATTATATTACAGATATGCAGCTAGGGAAAAAAATTGTAATCCAAGGCAATGGTATAGAGGCAGCTATAAAGGAAGTTTTGCGGGTTGGCTTTCAGGAATCGACAGAGAGGAAGAGGATTATTTCTAACATTTCATCTATTTTGTTTCCAACATATTTTGATTTCACCAAGGATAAGGAAATAGTGAAGGTGTTGGCATGCCATTGTGTAAGGAAAGAATATAGAGGCTGTTTGGATCAAGCTCTGTAAGTAGCAAACTGTTTTTCTGGCCAGGATTTACCTGTGCCAGGTAAAGAGTTCTGTGGACTAGCATCTATGGGGTCTTGCTGGGAAATAGAGGCCCTCTTTCAAGCACTGGTTGAAAAACAGGGGAAAATGCAGAGCTAAATAGTGAAAAATGAAGGCAACTACTCTCAGGGTTAGGTGTTGAAAAGCTTAAGGCTCCTTTCACGCCCTCTAGGCAATTAGACAGTCACAGAATCGAACAGACCAGAAAGGCAATTAAGTAGCCCGTCAAACTTGCTGGGATAATACCAAGGAGTGTTGATGGAGCTGGTAGTTGACAAATTAAACATATTATGTTTATTTTTCTCGAGGGAAAAACATATTTGAACCATATTATTTAGAACATGGATTTGACTTAATTCTTTTTTATGTAAATTTGGTTTCTAAATAGGAACAGTTTTGGCAATCCAAGAATCTATTTTTTGTTTGCTTCATAGATTTTATCTTTGAAGGACTACAGGATGTTCAAAGGAGCTGTACTTTCTATATTTTATATTTCATTGAAAAACAACGACAGAATAGCAATAAATGGCTGTTATCACTCAAACACACCTCCAAATCAGCCAAGAAACATTTCCAGATCATTTCTATTTTAGAAACTAGCCTGGAAAAAAAATTGAGGCATTTTGGGGGAATTTCAGTAAATTAAACATTGGTGCATGCCATAATGCCTGCCCCTTGGAGAATCCAGGTAACATAGGTTTATTATATTGTATGCATGTATTTACATTAAGGCATAGTAAGAAATATCTAAGGGTAGTGTAATAAGTTGGATTGTAATTTAGAAATGAAAAGAAATCAAAGGAAGGAGATCACGTTACTCTCACGAGCATCTAGTCAACGAAAGTGGTACATGATCATGTGTGAATTATTTTTCCCTATGGCAGCCCACATCTCTACTGAGCTGAATGAAGCATTTATGTGAAAATTGTTCTTCAAGATCGGTGACTTACTCTGCTTTGCAATGTATGAGTAATGAATCAGGATGAACTCGGCAAGGTTGAGAAAGGAGTTGCATGATATGCTATCCTGTGATCCACCCCTTAAAGCCAAGAGGCTTTCACAAGCTAGGATTTGGCATCTTGTTCTTCTGGAATGTGCTGAATTGGCGGAGTCATGTGAGATCTATTCAGCCATCAAATGCTGTAGCAATGAAAATATTTCATTAACCCTCATAAAATCATAGGAAATTTGATTGTCCTCAACTCTACATGTCCCTATTAGGCTGGCCTCTTTGTAAATAATACTAGACTGAATCATAAAGTATGATGTCCCTTAGTTTATGGAGTAGGCCTGCACTCCTCCGAGCACCATAATCATTCATCTTCCAGTGACTGTATTGGTGGGGGAACCAATGCTTAACAAAATCTTACTCTCCAATTACATAATATATGGAGCTAAAATGACCAAGGAAACCTTCCTACAGTCTTGAAAGTAAACATCTGGTAGTAACATGCTAGATGAGTCACTCTTCTGCATTATTGGTTTTGGAATAGAATTTGTAAGAACAAGCCCAGATGTAAAGGGTGTTCTAGAGTATGAAGGTACAGTGTGCATTACAACTCACAATGAAGAACATAGTGATTTCAAGAAAGAATATATAATTTAGTTTCATATCTTCGTAGAATGAGAAACATAATAATACTTCACAATTTGCAATCCTCACTTTTTTTTATGTATAGAAGAGAAGCACATGTGCAGAACGATAAAACTCTAAAAGTCTAATTGAATCATCATAATCCATGCAAGGTGCCAAACAAAGTATATGCATTGTACACAGAATAGATCTCTCAAAGCATTGGTAGCTTTTGCTTTTGCTTTTACAGTTGTTTCTTTCTTGATCTAATCCAGTTTTGTAGAGTTTGTTACTTTTACATTGGACATAATAGCTGCAAAATGAAAAGCCAATTATGCTATCAATTCCTAATCTACTAAAATAAGATAGATCATATCCGTACAGGTTCTATGGGGGGGATTATTCATGAGGGAAAAAAAATTAAAAAGAAGAATCAAAAGTAAGCACTTAAGAGTAAAAAGGCAATATAAATAAACTCTGGAAAGAGTTTGTCTTACCCATTCTCAATACTTTCTAAATCCATATCATCCATAATCCTCTGCATCTGTCGTTCACAAACAGCACTTGTTTCAATGAACTGTTTCTGATCATCAGAAAGGTCAGTATCTTCTAAGAGTTTCCGAGTAAATGTAATTCCATATAAAGGATTTTTCATTTCCTGTCGAATATATGCCAACTCCTTCAATCTTGCAAAACATTTCTTCTCTTGTTGCCTCTGAATCTCCAGTGCCTGCTGCAGTTCAGAGCTTGCTATCTGCACAAAACAAAATGCTCCAGTAATTCGCCCATCTGCATCTGTTCTCTTGTTTGCTGTTAGAAGTGCTTCCACATATTTGCCTTGTCTGTCAAAAAATGCAAAGGGGAATTTCTCTGTATCCTTGCCATCAATTGCACCATGTAACACGATTGTAAATTTAGTCATTGCATCTTGACGTTTTAGCCGACAGCAACCACCAAAAACCTCTCCCACAAGCAATTTACCGATAACCTCATCTCTGGTCCAGCCTGTTAGCTTTTCCATTGCCGCATTCCATTCAGAGCAGCATGTATATTCATCTGAAGCAAATATGGGAGGAATCAAAGGATTGGGGCTTTGTACAATAGTCTTGTAATCACCTTGAATTCGTATGAACTTATCCATGACCACCTTTTGACCCGTAACATCTTGACCTACAAAGCAAACTCCAACAATATTTTCTGTATAATCCCTGCTTGAACAGGCATTGACAATCAAATATATAACCATTTTCTGCTTCTGTGGACCAAAAGTCCTCAACTTTATCTCAACATTTTTTTCTTCCTCTCCTGCAAAAGATTTACAGGGCATCAATGAAATTATTATGTTACGAAACAGCTGCATAGCTATAAACTAATGCTGTAGTGATGTTTCCAAAGTTAAGAGATGGGCAACAAGAATGACTACAGTATATCTAATGCTTGATGGTGCAGGTGCAACAATAACTGAATTCAGGTCAAACAGTGCTTGGAAATGGCATCTATTAAAAACAGTTGGACTGCTATGAGCATGCATAAAGTTGGGGTATAAACTCGGCCAATAACTTTCATAACTCCTCATCACACACATGTACTTCAATTATTTAACTATGAGAACAAACCTGCCAATGTAAAAAAAATGTACCTCTCAGAGCATGATAGAGCATTTTTTCCACAGTCTCCATAGATTCTTCAAAAACAAGGTCATGAACTAATGACTTGCCCATGGCTTCTGAAACTGGAAGTCCTGTCAATTCCGCCACCTTTGCATTCCATCCATTTACAATTCCACCAGAATCTACAGCTAAAATAGGTGCAGTAGCTGTTTCGATCAATCGCACCATCTCACTTGCCACGGAGCTAAGCTCGTCAATGCCCTGCAATTTTAAATCATTTAGCCGAGCATGAACCATAGTTTTAGTATGACTGTCATCAATGTCTTGAAATGAACCACGTAGGATAAGCTGTAGAGAGTGAATCGCATCCATTTCTACATTTTCCCATGGCAAACTTCTTCTTTTGACAACTTCTAGGAATGCCTTGAATGAAGAACGAGGGTGCATTCTCCGACCATCATCTTTATCATCGGGATGATGCTTTGCTCCTCCCCACTTCATCTCTTTTGCAGTATGAGATCTAAACCAGAACAAAAAATCTTTTGATGTGATTCTAGCAGCAGCCATACCACAGACAGCATCCCCAAGAGATGCTGCACCCGGATAACCAGCATCTGCTAAACTATCTGTGCTCAAACCTGTTGAATCCCCGTGGTATTCAAGCAACCAGTCTGCAATGTCCTTAATTTGAGCTTCCGTGGGGGTCACTCCGAGCAACCAGAACTTACCCCCGTAGTAAAGGGCGGCGCCATCACACTTGACAAGATCCATGATACTGGGAGACTGAGTTACAATTCCAATAGGTGCGTCTCGGAGAAGCATATCGCAGAGAAGTGTTTGAGTCCTAAGAATGTTGTTCTCTGTTAATTGAGCAGCCAATTGCATTTCCATGTTAATCTGAAGACCAAATGTCTGCATCAGAAATTCACAAGCGGAACGAAGAGGAAACGGAACTGCTCGGGGTGAGGTGTGATGACAAACAACCAACCCCCAAAGCTTCACTGAACTTCGCCCGCTGGCGCCTTCTTCATCATTTCCATTTCCATTGACAATTACAGCCATAACAAGAGAAGCAATGGAGCCCATATTAGCCATGTACTGAGAATGACAACCATGGGGTGCCCTCAACGTAGAACCCACCAAACAGAGGGGCTGCTTTAATTCCTCTGCCTGTATAACTCTGACAGGACTAGCACGGCAATCACAGATCATACGCACCCTGTTCTGCATGAAAAGAAAGCGGGATGCCTGGGGAATATCAGTGGCAGGATAATGCAGTCCAAGGTAGGGCTCCAAGTCAGAGCGCCTGATTTCTGCAACAACCTCCCCGTGCTCATCTTCATGAAACTTGTAAACCATAACCCTGTCATACCCAGTGAGCTCCCTGACTTCCTCAACAACAGCATCGCAGAGCAGGCCGATGTCCCCGTTGGGCACTGCCTGAAGCCTCGACGTTGCCCTCACGGCCAGTCTCTGCGACGGCATAGCCCCTCCCCCAACGCCCTCTACTCCTCCCCACGCCGCCAACTCCGCCGCCTCCCCTCTTCTCACTGGCTCCAAATCGATCACTATCCCAACATCAATCCTGTGCACAATGGCATAAAAGGGCTTGCCGCTCTTGGACTCCGCCGCAATTGGGTTCGCTAGGCTTATTTCCTGCGTCATCGCGGCCCTCTCCAAGTTGCGCGCGCTCCACGGCGTGAAGAGCCTCCGCACGTCGCTCCCGATTCTCACCGCTGCTACGCTTTCCACGTCTGGAACAGACTGATGACTCTCCCTCTGCCCCGCCGCATCCAACATTTCCGCCGCGTTCTCACTGTAGGCAATGATTCTAAAGCTGCTCTCCTCAACAGCAAGCATGCATCCAAAAGGCTGAATCCTTCCCCCTCTTTGCATTCGAGACAGGTAGGCTGTAATTTGCTGTTCAGGAACCGACTCTGTGGTCGACTTTATAGACCTAGTGTAGTCAAAAGACTTACCCGATTCTCCCGACTGTTCGAACACCAGGTGCAATTTGGTGTCCGCGTTGTACTGCGCCATTGCCATTGCCGCTTTGCTGTTAGTGTTACTCGTTGTACTGCTTCTCCTGTTGGTGTTGCTAGCTGATGCTGAACCCCTCCCACTCGACGCCTCGGCCCTGCTACTCGACGCCATGACTCTTCTCTGCGCACACGCCCCAGACCTTCCCCCGCGTGTTCCTCCTGTGGCCCAACACAAGCAGCACCCTTTTAGTGGTGCCAATTGCTGCACGCCGCTTTCAAAGCCATGTTACTGCGATTCCAAGCCCGTTTCGTACATGTAAATTGACGATCGGATAATCGAATCATCATCCTTATCTCTTATTCTCCCTCAATTCCTCTCTCGCGCCACCGCACCCTTTCCCACTCCATTCTCCTGCACGAAACGTCCCAATCACTTGACAGTTCATTTTTATTCCAAAAATAACATTAGTTATGCTACAGTAGACAAGAACAGTGCGTTCGTCCTCTTTTCCTTTCCTCTAACAGAAGTGTCACGTAGTGCTGGTACTTCCTCAGGTTTATTGTTCAAATTGTCTGGTTCTTAAAAAATTAAAATTAACTTTTTTAATTAAAAATTATATTTGTGGTGATTTTGAAAGTTAGGGAGTTTTTTAATTTTATTGATCTTTTATTATAGTTAGATTATAAATCACAGATTATAAAATCTTTATCATCTATAAAAAAATTCTTATGATAATTGTTTATAAATTTAGATTTGATAGGAAAGGTTATGTGAATATTTGTAAAGGAGAAAGATTTTTTTGAATTATGAGTTGATTCATACATAATTTTATATTATTTTTATGTTGTTGCATGAGATTGGTCAAGATAAAATATGTTTTTTAATTATTATATAAAACTTCTAATAAAATAGAATTGTTTTTCCTATATTTTAATAAATTAGTTAAAAAACAAAAATTTAAAAGTTTTGAAGTAAAAAATTAACTAATATTCAATAGATAAGAATCAAATTCAACTTTAACTATATTAAAAAAATGTGATTATTAAATCTAGTTACATTTGTATTTAATAAGAATCAAATTTAAACTCAAGTAAACTCAACCTTACTTATATTTAATAGAAATCAAACTTAAAAATCAATTTTCAAACCACTCATTTTTTTAACTTTAAATTGAAAAAAATGAATTGACTTTACAAAGAAAAGATATTTTAATTTCAAGTGTCTATTACAAACTCTTTTATATATATAATAACAAACAAATAATATGGATGTTTGTTATGATAATATATCAAATAGATAATTAATATATAATAGCAAACAAATAATTATTATTAAAAAGAGTTTGTAATAGACATCTAAAATTAAAATATGTTGTCTTTTTCAAATCAATTCATGTTTTTTATTTAAAATTTAAAAGTGGGTGGTTTGAAAATGATTTTTTATGTTTGATTCATATTAAGTTTAATTAAGATTGAGCTTGAGTCCAAATTTGAATACAGATGTAATTAAATTTTATATTCACATTTGTACTAACTTAATTAAAGTTGAATTTGATGCTTAGAATTAATATTTATTAAATATAATTATAACAAAAACTATATATTAACTTTGTTAAATCTGAATTTGATTCTTAGAATAAATATTTGTTATATGCAATTACAGCATTGCTATACACTTTTTTATACTTTCTTATGAGATACTATTATTTATTTTTTCTTATTTTTTTAATTTCTCGAATTTATTCCACTTTATAATTTAATTCCATATTTTATTTTACCTTAATCTTTTCAAATAATATCCACTTCATTGTAAATAAAAGTGTTGTTTAATATTTATTTATTTATGCAATCAAATATGTGCAAGATGCCACACACACACACACATATATAGTAAGGGTGTCACATATGTCTAAAATAATATGAAAGAGATATTGTGTGACATTTATTAGTTCCTACCATGGAACTATAGGCGACCCCTTGAACTTAACTAGTGATTAATTATTTTGCTTGCAACCAATCAAAATCTATTATTTTCTTTCCTATACATTATAGTTTAATTTTAATACATTATATTTTAATTTTTTAAAAGTTAAATGCACGATTTTTAACTTTTTAAATTCTGAAAAATTATTTTTCCTCTATTTTATTGGCTCAAAACTTTTGAGCGATAAGGGCGATTTTCCTGCTCCATTATGAGAGTTGCGATTATAGTGGGAGATGGAAAGGACAGGAGAAAATGATAATTACTTTTAACTTAACTATTCTATTTATGTTTGCAATCTAAATTTAACTAACTCTAAATACTAATAAATTTCCCTATACTTTTACTTTTAACTTAACTATTCTATTTAATGGCAATTACTTTTAACTTAACTGTTCTATTTACATTTGCAATCTAAATTTAACTAACTCTAAATTTTCATAGAGATAAAATTTATGATATACCTTAAGTATTTTAGTTAAGTTGATTTGCCGGTATTGGCATGGTGCGATGGTTTGGTTTAAAGGTGGCATTGTTGTTCTTGCCACCAAGGTTCAAAACCCTCTGGGGTGGTATTGTTGAATGGTTGTATTTTTTATTTCCATATAATAGTTTATTATAAAAATAACTATAGATGTTTTAATCAATTATATTATAACCATATCTTATTTAATAATTATTTTAAATGTTTAATTAAATAATTAGTCATGAGAATTTTTATAATCAAATAATTAATTACAACATTAGTTATATAAATTAATTAAATTATAATTCTAGAGCCCTAATTATTATTAATAATTATAATTATAAAATCATTATAATTATGATTAGGTTTAGAAATAGGGTTAACTAGTTTAATGGTTAGAATTATAGATATGATTAGAGTTAGGGTTAGGATTATTGTTAGAATTAGGATTAAAAATAGGGTTAGGATAGAGTTAGAATTAGATTTCAAATTAATGTTAGAATAAGGGTAATGAAAACGTAAATAATGTTCCCCTTAATCACACTTGGAAAATTTATCTTTATGTTAGGGTTAAAATTAGAGTTTGGTTTAGAATTAAAATTAGGATTAGAATTAAGGTTATAATTATGGTTAAGATTAGACTTAGGCTTAGGCTTACAATTAGGAAGGGTTAGAGATAGAATTAGGGTTTCAATTATTTTTACAATAGAATTAGGGTTAGGGTTAGAATTAGAATGAGAACTATGATTAGGGTTACAATAAAAGTTATAATTAGGATTAGAATTAAAATTATGATTACAATTACATTAGGGTCAGGGTTAAAAGTGAGGGTTATAATTTACTTAAGTTATTCTAATGCATATCAACCAATACAATAATAGTCACTATTAATGCACAATGATAACTTAAATGTGAAATTTCTCACTTAGTTCACTTAAACACCTATCTTCATCAACTATGTCCTAGCAATAGTAGTTACTATCAATGCACACCAATAATTTAGGTAATAAATTACTTATTTAATTCACCTAAATATCTATTCTCATCAATTATGTTCTATTCTTTCCTTTATTTATCTGTATTGTCAAACAAGACTACTCTGAGAATATAACTATCAATTGCTATTTTTCCAATCTAATCAAACCATCCCTAATCTCAATTTTCCTACAAATCAAAGAGAAAAACCATCTTGCTAGCATTTGGTAGGAACTTCGCATCAATATCTAAGATTTAAATAAAAACACAAGAAATAATATCTAAGATTTAAATAAAAACACAAGAAATAAAAATAGGACCATTCTTGCACATTTTGGCAGGAACTTCGCATCAATATCTAAGAATTAAATAAAAACACAACAAATAAAAATAGGACTATTCTTGCACATTTTGGTAGGAACTTCGCATCAATATCTAAGAATTAAATAAAAACACAACAAATAAAAATAGGACTATTCTTGCACATTTTGGCAAGAACTTTGTTGCTTTGCATCGACTTTACATGAGAAATTGGGTCTTAGAATTTTCTTAAATGTTCCATTTTCTCTATTTCTCATAACTAATGATTGTATACCTTATCCAAATTGGTTGTCTGACTACACTTCATATTCTTTAAGTTCATTATAGACACAATAGATTGAATATTGTAAATAACAACATTAGTCATTATTACAGGGATCTCTACTTTTATTTGTTTTTACCTCTTGGCATTTTTTCTTAAGCTTGGTTTTTGTTGATACAAGAAAAATAAATAAGTAGAGTCTGAAAATATGGAGCTAGCCTGATTCTACCCTCATTCATCTGCAACTTAGATAAACTGATTTATAGTCTCATTGCATGATTTGGCTCCCATATATTCCATTTATTGAAACTTTAAACTTAGTTTCAACTTTCTTTAATATTTTGGTTAAATATAAGATTAAAGTATCAGTTTATCAGCCTTCCAATAAATTGGAGGAACATAAATCTGAGTTTTTTAGCCAAACCCAATAGCCTGATTTGGGACACTACTTGTCTATTGACTGTCATTAATGTATACCAAAATATAAAAATTGAAGATGCCTTCAATAGTCAATATAAACCTACTATTTAAAACAAAACTCCTACTATAAAACTATCCAAGGATTCCATATTTAAATGTTGTTCATAATGGGTGCACCCCCTTGCAAGATTAATCACACTACAAGAAGATATAAAAATCACAAGGTTCCAAGCCTATTTGTCAAGTTGGAATAAATCCAATGCCACATTTCATGGTAAGTTCCATCATAGGCTTCTCTGCAACATCATCCCTTAACCATGGACCTTCATCACAAACCTTATCTTACATAAAAGGATAATTAACCAAATGTACAGGTTGAGGTTGTGCAGACTTTCTATTGCATGATGACCCCAATTACATATGTCATAGACACAAGGTCATAAATTTGTTGTAGACTATCAACATCTAGTTTGAAGTCATCAAAATTAGGAAAATATTCAAGAGAATAGGAATTCTATAAAGAAACTTTCTCATTACTTATTCTTAGAAGACAAAACCCTAACCTACTTTTGTTGTTTACAGATAGTTTCTTTAATCGCATCCTTATACTTCTTTAGACAATTATAACCCCAAGAGGCCATATTGACATCACAACCATCATTTGGGGGAAGTAGAGGAAATCCCAGGAAAGAAAGTACGAGGTTTGAACATAAAGTTAGTACTGTGATCTTTCAAGATAGATAAGTCCTCAACATCTAGTTTAAGTTCCTCTGAATAAGATCCCTGACATTCATCCATTTTTCATTAAAATTCCTCTCATCCAAGCTTGATTGAACTAAGTGATGCTAATAGTATTCTCATAGACAAGTGTTTGGTCTTGGTATCCATAACACTAGGGATAATGGGGATGGGAAATGGGCTGGATTTAAGAACAACAAGGATTGTAGAATCTTCAACCAAACCAAGAGAATCCACATGTTTTCGATAAAGGGTAAAACTAGTTTTACAAGGACCCGAAACAACAAAGTTTACGACAAAAAAGTCCAACAGACACAACCAGCTACACAAAAGGAAAAAACCAGAACAAGCAGCAGCCACCCACAAAAGACCAGGAAGGTTAGACAAAAAAAAGAAGAGAATCCACATGTTATAACTAAAATGAGGACTTTGTTTGTGGCCTCAACTTGGCCTTTCGATTTTTTTACATGGCCCTTGCTTGAGCTCACTTAGTCACATACTTTAGTGGCGAACACAATGTATTCACACTAATGTGTCTAGCTAAAATTTAATGGGAAAATGAAGTTCAATCCTCATATTTCAAATATTTCTTGTGGTTGGGATGGCCAAAGGGGCATAAAGTCTTGTTTTAATGGTTTTCAATTCAATATTTCATTACCTATTATTTGGCATCAAGACCACCATAGACTTGATAAGAGTACATTGCATGTTGTGGCATGAACTTGAAGTTCCAATGGCCTCCAATAAGATTCCCATGTGCCTATTGAAGTACATTCCCAATCTCTTATTGCTCCACACACTTTAATACTTGGTTGGGCCCCAACTTGAACAACAATCCATTGACCAGATGGAACGCCTTCCTTTCCCATGCTAACCTTTAGTGGTTTCTTTCTTGTAATTCATGTATATTATATGAGGTTCGATTAATACTTGAAAGAAAACAACAATAAACATTAATTAGAAAGAGGCAGCAATAAATATTGATAGAGGGCATCCATTCATATTTGTGCTCATCGAAAACTTGTTGAGTTTTGCTTGCAAAAACTTGGGATGAAAAAAATCTCACAAGTAGTTAAATTGTGTTACAAACAATCTTATGTCCAATGAGATGGTAGAAGATTTGGGTTTGAAAAGGATAACACACCCAAATCCTTATAAGTTATCTCAACTTCAAAATGGTCAACAAATATTGATAAATGAACAATGCTTAGTTGATTTTTAGAATGCTTGGTATAAGGACAAAATTTATCTGGAAAAATACATATCTATAAATTTATAAGTACAAATGTTTAGTCTATAAATAAATACACATTGATTAAGGGTGGACTACATTATCTCTTCTTTAAAAAGTTTTTGACATGTTAGAATATGGGCCATATTCTATTGAATAGCTCTAAAATTTGAAACATAGTAGACTATCTTTATTTAAGTATTAATTTAAAGTTTTAAACCATGTTTCCAAAAAAAAAATGTAGACTAGATAGCTACTCAAAACAGAAAGAATTTTCTATGTAGATTTTACTCATGAAGTAGATATTCTTGTTGTTGTAGCAAGTGTGCCAGATTTGGTTCATGGTCATTAGCTAAAACCTGGTGTAGTACTAATTGATCTTGGATTAAATGCAGTAGAGGTATGGCACCTTTTAACTCCTTTTTCAAAAAAAGTTTGTAAGTAAAAGATGGTTAATATATAGCAAATTAAAACTATTGCTTCCACTTTTGCAGGATCCTAGTGCTAAAAGAGAATACCAAAATTAGTCAGTCATGTTTCCTATGAAGAGGCTTCAAGAATAGCTTCAACAATTAATCCTCTACCTTGTGGTCTTGGTCCAATGACTATTGCAATGTTTTTTTCCACTACTCTACAATCATCAAAATGGGCATATGGGTTCAATTGATATTTTTGATGTTTGATTTAGGCCTTTTGCAATACACTTTACATTATGTTTTATTAGGCTTATAAATGAGTTATCTAAATTACTAAATGGAATAAAAAGATCATTTTCTATTGTAAGGCATTTTTTGGAGACATTAGGAACCTATAAGAGGACTTGGGACTATATGCTTTCATTTTCATTTGTGTAGAAAATTGTAACATTTAAGCAAGTTGGTTATACATGACTCTACGTACAATGAAAGTTCTAAAGTTCATGCCTAAAAGCACAACCAGATCATCCAAATTTTGAAGTGAGCAAAATTATTTTGTTATAAGAGTCATTTTCTAATGGAAGACAAAGTTGGCTCTATCAATGATCAAATTCCTAAATTTAGGCGACAACTGCTTTATTTTGACCAATTGTTCCTAAAACACAGTAAACTCAACAAATACAAACAAAACTATTCTAAAACTTTCTGGCAGGAACTTTGCTGCCTGCAGCTCTTGTATATAAATGAAATGGGTATTATTCTAGAAATTATTTATGGTTTTTTTTTTAATTTATTTGATAGCAATAAAAAAGAAGGTTAAGTATTTGAAAAATATTTTATATTATTGGTTGGACATTTTAATTTTAAATTTAAATAATTTTTTAATTTTAAATATAATAATAATAAAAATAAAGAGTAAATATTTAGAAAATTATCTTAATTTATATTATCGGTTGAGCATTCTTAAATGTCTAGGTGATGATTTTAAATTTTGTACTTCTCAAATTTAAAGGTTTCTAGTAATTTTGTATTCATTTATTATGATATGTTTATATTATCAAATATAGTGTCACATCATAATGTTTTTATTGAGGTCCCATAATTATGCAAAAGTCATGTGTCCTTTTGGTGAACCCATGTGACAATCACATGGCTTATTTTTTTAGATGTGATTTATTTATAAAATTCATTTCATCTAATGAAATTCAACACTAATATTTTTGAAATCATAGATAGTGTCCCTTCGTGTTTGGCCTTTCTTGACATTTGGGTAAGTTTGTTTGGTTGAATTGAGTTGTATGTTGTGTTCATTATTATATTGTTTAATTTGATTTTGAAATTATGTGATAAAGTTAATATTATGACTAGTCTTGATTAATCAATTTAATTAAATTAAATTGATTATAAGATAACTTAAATTAATTGGGAATTAAAATAATAATTAAATGAATTATGTTTATGAAAAGGTATTATGTGGATATTGATAATTAATTATTGAATTAAATAATGTGATTAAATAGTTTAATGATAAATAATAAAAAAAGATAAATATTATTATCATTATAGTTTAATTAATTAAATATAGAAAGTAATATAATTTTAAATTAAATAAATGAGATAGGATTTCAAACTCATTGTAAAAGCAAATAAAAGATGGAAAAAGAGGAGTGTGTGCACATGCATGACTCCAAACTGATTTTGAATTGGAAACTTGTCTTTTTTGTTGATTTTTGTATTTGAAAACTTATTTTTTACTGGGATTTTTATATTGTTCATTTTTGGAGAGTTTTGAACAATGAATGTTATTTTGATTTTAACAAGAAATCTTGCTCTGCAATTATTTTTTTATCAAATAAAAATACAACTTCTAGTATATTGGAAATTTGTTATCTTGCGAGAACAAATTGGTGGTTGTGAAAGAGATCGTTGTAGCACGTCTTCTCTCTTTTGTCTCGAAGCGTAGGACATCAGGCAGATTTTGTTCAATATTCTTGTTGTAGATTTCTTCATTTGGCATTTTAAATCTTTCCTTGTTGTTGTGGAATTTGGCTTCTCTCATGTTATTTGCATTTGTTTCAAAGTCGTTTAAGCTTTTCTTCTTTTTGTGCGAAATGGTAGGACATATTATCTCATTTGTGGTTTTATTAGATTCCAGGCACTTTAGATAGATGATATTTGTTCGGTGCCTCCACATATATCTGCTTTTCTAACTTTATGCTTGGTTGGGCATGGTAGTCGAATCATTATTTTAGGAAAACAATTTTTGTAAATCTCATTCTAAGCCAATAGCAGATTTATGCCTTAGATTTGTCAATTGAATCCTTATCTTTATGGTTATGTTGGTGAATCGGTTTTGTTCCATATATCACTATTGCATTCTATGATAGTTGCATGGTATTCGCCACTTTCATGCTTTTATATAAACATTTAAGTTGTCTTACATTGTTGGTGGTTCGATGTTCATTGTAAATCGTATCCAATGTCCTCGTCTTCCATCTCTGGCTACAAAATGAGTTTGTAGACTTATCCTCCTATGAGGCGTATTCATCATCATGTTGTAGTGAATCAATCAAACCCCCCCAGCATTATTTGTTCCTCCTCAAAGTCTACAAATTTTGTTATGTATGCAACCTGTCGCCTTAGGGCATTTACTGTTTGGTTGAGTATTCAATTTTATTATATTCTTGCTGCCAAGAATTTGGTATTTACCTGCTTTCATATTATTATGCCTTGTGTATTGTAGGGTTCGACCCTTCTAGCTCTTTGGAGTTTTGAATTTATCTTACTCCTAGCATGGTTTTTTGCTTCTAATCTAAGCTTTGCTCTTTTTTTTGGTTTAAGAAGGTAGCTAACTGCCTATATGGCATTCAACACCATGTCTATGCATTTGATCTTGATATATATATATATATATATATATATATACACGTTTGGATTTATATGGATATGTTGTTTGTTTGTGAATTATATATGTTGTTTATTAACAGCAAAATATTCATGATTAAATATATTAGGAATTATAATTAAGAGTAATTTGTTGTGTTAAAATGTGTATTTAATTATTATAGAATATGTTTATATAGTTCTTTAATTATTAAAAATGATTTTCACAATGGAGGTATAATAAAATGTAAATGAGGATTTGAATTTATTTTTTTAAGTTTATTACTTTGAATGTGTTAGTAAATTAAAGATTGATTTTGTGTTATGTCTTCATGATGTGGGTCTTTCTCTTGTGTTAATTTTGAAATGAGGGGACTTTATGTGGTGACTTTCTTGTAGTCATGTTGGAAATTATATGGGAACCCGTAGTGTTTGAGTTACTCTCAACTGGGAGTTCATGGGTTGTTGGCCTATTAGGCTTCCAAAGGCTAAGGGGAAATTTGTTACATGTTGGATTTTCATATTTGGTTCCTTGTGAAACTATGGATGTTGATTCTTGTTTTGAGATCATGTGGGTTGTTACCTTGCAACATTGAATTACTTTATGATGTGGCCTTTGTGCGAGAAAGTTCATGCCTCGCGTATGTTTATGTTTTTGGTGATTTTGGTGTGTTATGTGAGTGGGTACACCCTAGATGTTATGTTGATTGTCTTGTTGTTAGTAGGGGGAGTGGCTCCCAATGGGGGTCGATGCACAAAGGGGTGTCAGGGAAACCCATTGGGGAGTTTGTTAACTCAAAGATAACCTACTAAATAAGTTAGGGGGCGGGGTAGAGTTCACACTAAACAAGATAAGTTGATGCCTCGCCCATGCCTATAGTGCTTTTGTAGGCTAAGGATAGGTTGAGAAGGCCTAGTTAGCAAGATCACTACCTTGTCCTCACGAAGGGTAAGTGATTTTGCATGTGTCACCCTATGGGGCCAGTGCCTAGGGAGAGGCAGTCAGGGTAACCATAGATGGGGGCCGATGTCTAGACTGTTAAGGTAACCCATATTAGGGTCATGCAATGACACTTCTCCCTTTAACAACCTTGCATGTTTATTGTTTCCCCTTGTTGTTCATGTACCTCTAAAAGCGGTTGTCTTTATGTTTATTGTTGCATTTGTTGTGGAGTCTTGATAGCCTTGTCTGCTTGACCATTTTTACACTATGGATCCTTCTTGTCATCTCCTAGCACGAAGGGTGGGCCTTCGGGTCCACATGGTCAGGTGGAACGTGTTATGCACCCCATTGGGTTCTCATTCAGAGTTCACGTTGTGCGGAGTTGCATCGTTGCAGTGATTCTAGAGCTTCACCGGAGTTGGAGACAGTATTGATGCTATGTATTATGTTCATTTCAGTTGTATTACTCTCTATAATTGATGTATCATTCCCATTCATGTTGGGAAGCTCTAATGTACTATTGTAATCTTTGAAACAACGTAAACTCATATAATAAATGTAATGTATATAAATTCTTAGTATTATTATGTGGTTATTGGTTCATAATATATGATCTATAATGGTGTTGTATCTGTGGAAATATTTATAATTAAATTCATAAGTGTGAAGGATGTTTATGTAATGCAATGGATGTTGTTTATTCAATTTTTATAATGGGTTTGAAATGGAAGCTTGCGAGTTAGTTATCATCGTTATGGGAACTGGATTATGTTAGTAAGGTTTGTAAGTAATGCAATCATGTTACCCCAAAGGACTAGTTAGATAATGTGTATGTATAATTCATTATAAGTGTTGTATGTTAACTTACATTTCATATTAGCTTTACTTTAAAAAAAAAATTGCTATTATTATTGTTAAAAATTATCTTTTGGGATTTGTGTAGCAGAACATTACATCATAATTAATAACATTATGTTGAAAAAGATAACTTTTACTATCCAAATACATTCAAAATTATTAAAAAAATTACTACTAATATTAATTGAATTGTTAAAATATAATAATATTAATTGAAATTATTTAAGTATAAAATATATTGTTAAAAATTAATTGAGTTTGATGAATAAAATAATTTAAAAAAAAAACAATGTTCATCTTCTACCTTCTAAATATTAAAATAATTAAAAAATTAATGTGTTTTTTTAATTAAAATGTTAATTCACTAATTTCACGTTATACTTACATGCCTATCACATGCCAAAAAAATACAGTACAAAAACTAAAGTAATAATCATCACATGTGCTTGAAATGGCATACCAAAAACTACGACCATGAGGTGTCTAAGTTCTTATATTAAAGATAAGATATGAGATGTTTATAAATAAATAAATACTAAGCTTTATTAAGATTATCAAAAGGAGTTTAGCGTTAAAATTAGTTAAGTTATTTAAAAATTGGATGAATTTGGTGACTGGAACAAACTTATAAAAAAAACAATTATAAAAAGACATTACAATGGTTTATTTTGTAAAAATAATTGGAAAAATCTTTTGTCCTTAGAACTTTTAACTCTTTAATTATCAAAATGAGGTTCTCTCACCACCAAGATCCATAAAATAATTATATCAATCCCTAATAAGCCCATCACCTCCTACACTATTACAAATATTTCTATATTTATTCATTCTTATATTATAAACTCACTTGTTTGTAAAAATTGCAATATTTTTACTAGAGCAAAATATTGGGGTTTT
Source organism: Sequoia sempervirens (assembly GCA_007258455.2). NCBI lineage: Eukaryota > Viridiplantae > Streptophyta > Pinopsida > Cupressales > Cupressaceae > Sequoia > Sequoia sempervirens. The sequence continues at coordinate 569,959,650 of VDFB02000015.1, read as the reverse complement.
GTAAATATGTATGCTTGGCCCACGTGTCTCTTGTCATTTAAAGGACTCTAAAGAATGGAATGGATTACCCACGTGATATCCCATGCTTAAAAGTACTATAAGACAAGAAATACTAGGTTATATATATATATATATATATATATATTTATGACAATGATACAACAATTTTTTTATGTATCAAAATAGAAAAATGAAAATGTATATGACTAAACCCATCACAATCAATACTAGTTAGCCCTCCTTCACTAAAGTAATTGAGAAGTAAGACAAGAAATACTATGTTATATCTATATATATATATATATCAAAATAGAAAAATGAAAATGTATATGGCTAAACCCATCACAATCAATACTGGTTAGCCCTCCTTCACTAAAGTAACTGAGAAGTATCATTGTGATGGGTTTAGCCATATAAATTTTCATTTTTCTATTTTGATACATAAAAAAAAATTGTTGTATCATTGTTTTTTAAATGTATTATAACAACTTTAAATTGTACATAATTTATTGAACAAGTGAAGGTTATGATAAGAGGTAGATTTCATTAATTAAATTAATTTTCGAATATTTATAATTAAAAAGTTTACATGTTTACTTTGTAACCAAAAAAAATTAAGAAAAAACATAACACATAATTGATTAACAAGTACAAAGATTGACAAGTGGTTAAACTATTAATTTAATTAAACTAACACATTTCCCTCTTTAATTAAATAACTTTTAATAATTTAATTATTTCATCGATTTTCCTCCTCAACATTAATTAAATGGTTAATACTATTTTATGAAATTTTCATTTTCTTTCATCCACACTAATTATTTAATTAATTTGTCATTTTCTTCCAACCACTGTAATTATTTAATTATTTCTCTAATTTATCTCATTTACACAAATTAAATATTTTTTAATTATTTAATTAAATTTCTTAATTTTTCTATCCATATTGATTAAAAAAAATTAATTATTTAATTAACTCATACATCTCCCCTCTTCCACCATAATTAAATATTTTTTATTATTTAATTAGCTATTATTTCATCTAAAATTTATATCTTTAATTTTTTTTCCTAATTATATCCTCACCTCATGCACATCAATTAAATAAACTTAATTTAATTTATATTTTTCCATCTCTAAATTTAGTGAGTTGATTGAAAAGTAACCTCAGTTCACTCTCACTCACTACAACTTCACTCATATATTCATCCAGTCATCACTTTTATGTAGCCACTTAACTCCACATCTTAGCCCTTCATCTTGACACATGTCACTTGCATGTTTATCATGATCTCTCACTCAATCTCATTTGTTGATCTCTCCAACCACCCAACACCATTGATCAAATATCAATAAAATTTATAAAATGCCTATCATTTAGCCATTCAATCTCTCCACAAATTTTGATGAATTTTGCATCCATTTTGTTATTAAGGTTATGCTAAGCTAAGAGTAATCTACATACTATCAAAGCAGCATTATCACACACACAATGGAGTAAGGCTAGGCACGTTTGTGGAGATAATTTTGATATTGTTTCATTTACCTTGTTTGTGCACACACTTTATTGAAGTAGGTTATTTGATCATTGAATTGGGTTTATTGATTATTTTCCATTGTTGAAATCGATGATTTCATAATAGTACTTTATATTTTGGCATGCCCAGTGGGACCCACATCCTTGAATTTCACAATTTGCATTAAGTTTCCATGATTTTTAGGTTACAAGTGCAAAGTATCACATATAATCCCAAAACGATGCTTTTGACTATATAACGAGTTTTTTTAACTAAAGAACGGTGTATTTAATATATATGGACACATTTGATAATCATAGTTGACACATGCAATTTCTTTCTAGAGGTACAAGTTAGCATAACATTGCTTCTGAAGTTACAAAACAACACTTTTGAAAGTACTTCAACACATCAAATAAATATAGTGGTAATTTTGAAAAGTAAAACGACACATTTGACAAGTATTATGGCACTTTTGATTATTACTTTTAACACATTTGCTATCTACTATTACACTTTTGATTCTATCAATTTGATTTATTTCACCTAATGTTTGCATGATCTTTTGAAACTAATCAAGTTGTGCATATTGGAAATTGTTGGGAGAAGACAAGGTAAAAATAACCTAGTAACAAATTTGTGTAGGGTTTATCTTATTTTGATTAAAATAGCAAGACATTTGATTTGGGTTTTTAAAAAATAAACATTATATGTCATTTTTGGTGAACTCTTTAGTGTGCATGCTCTCCCCTTGTGCCTAGTGTGAGCTTGGGGATCAAAAGCACTTTCTTGTTCACATATATGTCATTTTTACCTAAGGAGTACTAGTTGTGTATGCTCTCCCCTTACAATTTATGCTAGCCTAGGGATAAGAAACACTAGTATATTCTTATTTTATTTTCAATAGGAGGCATGCTTAAGGACTTCATCACCTCAAGGTCAACCTCAACCATGTTTCTTGCATGTTATATAAAAGGGGGAGAGAAAAAAATTTACCCCAAGAGTGGGTTATCATTGTGTTTTCCCAAGATTAGAGACCCTCGATCCATCAAGACTCATATAGGTGAAGATGATAGGAGAGACCCTCCTAACCTCACACATGTAGATAGACCCTCAGTTCATAGATACCACTATGAACCTTGTTTCTAGTAAACCTAAGATCATCAACCATCATTCTAGTGTGGTACAAGGTATATTATCATGCTTAAAGTTACTCAACATGTATTGTCCTTAGGAGAGATAGGGTTTCTTTGGACAAAAGGTGTCAAAACCTCCAAAGGAAAGGGAAAGGTGAGCCCTTGATCCATTGGACCCCTATCTATTCCCTCTTGGGAGTGGAACATGCATGCACAATCATACAATATTTTGGGTTGGGCCCACATCTAGTGCAATAATCCTACTTGAATAGAAATAAGATTGTTCATGTGCTTGGAGTGTCTTTCTTGCCAATGCCAATATACACCATTCAACCTTATTAACTTGGAAACAATTAGCCATTGTGTATGTTGTGTTTTTCACTTGCCAAAGAAAAACAAATTGTCCAAAATTTTACAAAATTTTACTTTGTTACACAGTGTTGCATTTCTAAGTCTAAAATTGCACATTTGAGTTATCCTATAGTGCTTATAATTTCTATTATTATGTTTGTGCATCTCTCAAGTAGAATTGTGCTTTTGATTTATACTTTGACACATATGATGTCGAAATTTGCACTTTTAAAACATCATTTTATGCTTTTGACACATGAAATTGTATATTTGAGCTATCATTTAACACTTTTGATTCACAAAATTGCATATTTGATTTGTACAATGGCACTTTTGATCTAATTCCTAACTAAGCTTGATCTAATAACCTATATGCTTTTTTCTGACAAATTTGTGTATCTAAGATCTACTTTGTCACATCTAATACCTATTATGGCTCTTTTGACTTATAATATGGCTCATCTAATATCCATAGTCGCAATTTTGATTTATACAATGACGCTTTTGGCATGTGCTAAAATTTCTAGAATTCTCCAAAAGTTATTTTTCAAAGTCTTTGACAAACCAAACCAAAAAAATAGAAGACCTGTAACACATCTGAGTATTATTCACCATTCATCATCCATCAAAAAATTGTAATTCATATGATCCATTCCATATCATTCTTTTTTGGACTTTAGAGTTACTATCCTAGGCTTGGGAAAATGTCCTTATCATCATAATCAGTCATTCAAAGATCCAACAACCAAAATGCCATAATCTATTTTAGATCTTACATCATTTATCACTAGCTTACCTCTTTACTTTAGATGTTGAATATTTCAAGTAGATAGTTGAGTTAGCACAAAGCATTTGTGGACAAATTCACCTAGGAATCTTGACTACTTTTGAGCTAGTAAACCCACTATTATCATTTTTCTTGGATTCATTAGTATAGTACAAGTAAAAAATCATCTAAATCTTAGCATTTATCATCACACAAAGATCTATATTTAATTTGACTTATTGATGTTTATCTTACATCAATCAGAAACATCAAAAACACTTATCCAAAATCATCACATCCTTTGTCCAAATCTACAAATGTCTTTAGTAGACTCCATTAGGAACAACACATCCATATCAAATCACCCAATTTTCATCCTACATCCTCATTTCATAAGGTCTTCAAATGTGTATACCTACAACAATGTCTCAACATAAGAAACTCATGGATTCCAATCAAAGTGAGTCAAACATAACCACAACCATGGGTGATACACAACTTAGGCCTATTTTTGGTCCTCATCGACCTTTTTTTGGGCTTGGTTTCAGCTCACATTGGCCCTATTTGGGAAAAATCCATTATTTGGAACTAGAAGGATCTAAAATGTAGAGGTTGGAGAAGGATACCTAGATCTCAGATTGCATGGAAAGAGGTCAAGTGTATTTGCACCTCCTACACATAATGTCTTGTAATATTGGGTTAACATTTTCTATGTAGGACTCATTCCATTGTGTGGATATTTTTCTAGTGTGACCCTAATCATTGCAACATATTAAAAGGGTGTTGTTATAAATCTTCACTTGCATTACTTAGCTCACCCCATTCTCTATTAATTTACAAAGGATTTTCTTGTCATTGAGGTACTGATTTGGCAATCTAGACAGGGAGAATTTTGGGTGAGGAAACCAATATTTCAACTTTACTAACTGGTGTTGGAAATTCAACCTTTTGTAGTTAACATCATTTCCTTCTAACACCTCTCAAGAGCTCTTTCCCTCATCAACCATTTCTCATAGGTATCACATAGACTCGAGCAATGTTTATCTTCAAATTGCATTGGAGTTTCATGATGAATTTCAACAACAATGTTCCTCAATATCCTCAACGGTCAACACTTTTCTTCACTTTGCATGCCTAATTTTTGGAATTCATAAGCCTTTTTGGTATGGTAAAAGCTCCATGTGTCCTTCAAAAGACTTGGTCAACCCATTGTTGAGTAAATTTAGGCTCCCATTCCCTTAAGAATTCATCAATCCCTAGCGGACTCCTCCAACTAGTACAAGGCTAGATCGACACTCCAACAACCTCCTTGACCAAGGAAAATTATGAATTTCCTTTGACTAAATCTTGATGGTTACAATTATAATTCAAATGTATTTTTAAAAAAAAATTGAAGTTGTCAAATTTAAGATAGTGGTTTATATTAACTACTAAGTGCTTGTGGGGGAGGGATTTTTCTTTTTTGTATAACTTGTAAATGGGGAGGAGGGGGAGTATTTTTTCAAGTGTGAATAGTTTCTAGGAAGCTGACTCTATCGTAAACACTTTGATGTCAAGAAATTTTAGAAATTATACTATTTTAACTAGTTTTTGGCCTTTAAAGCATACATTTTAAGAAATTTTGATGGGTATCTTTCACCCTATAATTTATCATAATTTCATATTTTTTTTAAGTTGCTCAAAAAAGAAAGGATTTCAAATTTGTAATAAATTTTAATTTTTGGATTAGCCATATTTTGTAAAAATTGCCATGCTTTATAAATGGTCGATTTATGTATTCAAGCTTAACAAACTTATAAAAAATTCTTGCACATCTTTATAAGGGGGTCTCAAATCAGTAATAAACAAATTAGGGGGGTTATATTATGTGTTATTCTACAAAATAAACATAATGCTAACTCCATTTTGCATCGAGTCACTATGGGTTTGGAACTTGAACCTACAAGAGCAACTAAAAAGGAAAAAATACATAATCAAAATGATGAAGCCTATGGAACATTATGTACATTTAGTTCTCCCAACTTTCTCTTTCACATTGATTTTGCCACAACACCTAATGATGCATGAAATTTTTTAGAAAAAATGTTTGGTAAGAAACATGTAATGAGGGGACATTAATTGGAGAATGAAATATGTCTTAATCCATAAGACTTTAACATAATTCAAGAGTTATTCAATAAATTGAATTTTCTAATGTTCCAACTCAAGCAATGTGGAATAGAGAAATAAGATGAACAATTGGTACTTTAAGTGTCTTATCAAAATTAGGTCCTCAATATTCAATGTTTATTTCTAATTTTCACCCAACAAAGAATGCTTTTGGTGCACACTAAACTATGCCATCTATTTAAAAAAAAAATTGTTTCTCTCATAAAGGAGTAAGACACACTAATTCGAATGGGTACCATGCAGCCTTCAAAGACACAAGATCTAGTTGCAATTGATAAAATGGCTTCCAAATCTAAGGGAAAGAAACAAAATAGGGAACCAAAATCAAAGACTCCATCTAATTCATCTCCCTCATCAAAAGGGAAAATTATAAGGAGAGGCCCAAAAATACTTATTATAAGAAACAAGGGCATGAAGAACACCAATTCTTTAAAAAGGAAAATAATGAAATGAGGCATCTTCTTCAACAACATCACATTCATTTTCCTACATCTAGTACAAGTGGTTCTTCCTAGATTCTCCATCCACATCATCTACATGTTTAGACAAAGATAAGAAACAGGGTATGACACTCTTTTCTTCTACAAATGACACATCACACAAGTGGCTTCTTGATTCTGGGGAATCACACCATATGGCTGCATACAAGGAACTATTTTCTACATTTAAGCCTTGTCTATTCCCACCAATATTGATTGTGAATAACACCTATATGTCAGCTCTTGGAAAAGGATATATTGATATTGGAGAAGGAACATTCAATGATGTACGTTATGTATATTCCTTATCCAAAAATATCCTTTCCATTTATCATATTACATATAGTGGCACAAGAAAAACAATTGATTTCACACCAAATTTTGTGATTATCATAGATTTTTAGAGTAGAGACATCATTTTCATGGGTTATGATGATCATTATTCTAGATTTTATTCTTTTTCTTCTTTTGGTTTTGTTGAGTTTGATGATGGTTTGAGTATAGATGACATTGATACATTCAACATGCATAAGGAGATATAATTTGGTTATTTGAACCTTGGATTTTTATCCTCCTTATTGGTTCTTTTTCCTTACACTAATATCACATCTCCTTCATATTCTACTTCTCTAGTATTGAGTGTTCCTACATCATTGGTTTCTCATGATTTAGGGTAGTAGGATATTCATAATTATGTTTCCACTATATTTTATTGGGATGATTAATTACAAGGAATATCAGACTTACTTTATGAATCCCATTTTATAGAGTTGGTAGGCACCTTTGATGATAGCCACATGAACGCTATTTTCAACCCATGTTTACACCTTTGGTTCTTGTTCTACATCAACCTTCACATGGAGAATTGAAGCAACTTTTAGAGATATTACCAATATATTTGGATCTTGTGCATCTTTTAGATACTTTTTCTCTTCTCACATGGGAATATTTTGTGCACTTATCTATAGTTCATCTTCTTCCACATGGAAGAAATATTGTTCAGCTTTCAAGGATCGAATTTTGCATTCTTCTTTGATCATCACTCAACACTGCGAATTCCATGATCTTATGGGGGGCTCCATAGTCTCTCTTTTCCTCTCCTACAGAGGGAAAATTTCTCGTACTTATGTAATAGAATTAGTCCTTGGGGAGTCATCATGAGTCCTTCTATATTATTTACTTGTACATTTTATTTCATTGCATCATTTCTCTTTTGGAGAGGAGTTTTATTTTCCATTATGTTTTTCTCCTTTAGTCCAATTTATGAGAAATTTTTACATGAATACCTAAAATGGATTAGTAGCCAAGACTCATCATTATCACCCCATAAGTTGCACTTAAGGGGTTATTGGTGTAAATAATGTCATTATCCATCTATATAGGATATCACCTTTTAATGATTGACCTATTTACAATTAGCTTAAGTTTACTTAGGCTATTTCATGCTTTTTGCTCAGTTAATATAGTTGGTACATGTGCTCTCATCACTTGAGACACCTATTGCATGCATACTTTCCACTTTCTCACACACTTGTCAAGTGAGCTCATATGTGAACTACACATTTAGAGGCTCGTAATCAGTCATTGTCTGGACTACCTTCTTGAACTTCATCCACCTTGCCTATATATGCAAGTTTCTCATTGTATTCACGTACTCTCATTTTTTATAATGATAGATATCCTATTGTGCTCATATTTCTTTCACTAGTGGAAGGTTGTTTCATGCTTTCAAATCTTGGAATTATCAAACAACTTTACCTTCCAAAATAAATACAATATTCGCATATGTCTACTCTTTTTTAGATATTATAATAGGTTGGATTTCATAAAGTTTATTATCTTGAAAAATATGAGTTGACTATAGTTTCTAATCATGTTTTCATGTATTACAAACAACATTGTTTAAATTATATGTATTGAAAAAGAATCCACCCTAATGTCAATGGTTTTGCTTAAAAATTTATTAAACAAGATTCTCAAATGTGTTTTAATTTTTAAACACATTATTTGAGACATATTGAGCACACTAGTATCCACCTCTATATCTAGTTATCATTTATTTCAAAATAATAATAAATTTACATCACATTAGGTTTCATAGTTACATAAAGCATAAACTATAATAACGTCTTCTACAATTTCTTTAGATACAAGCTAGGGGTAGAGATTAAAGTATATTACTGAGTGTTGAGTAAGATGAACATATTGAATGTTCAAATAAAATAAAAATTAAAATGTGTCTTTTGATGCTATAATTATGTAAGGAATTTAGTTAATCACATTTACCAATAATTGTGTCTAAAGACACAGTTGATAGTTTAATATTTTATATTTTTTGTAGGATTGCAAGGTCCTAATGAAAAAGTACATAATAATAGCTAAGCTCAATTATGGCCTTACTAGGGATATGATTCATTTCTTATTTTCATTATTATTGATTAAAGTGTAATGTGTTGTGGTTGTTGAAAGAACATAAGATTTTTTTAGGTTTTCATTTTTTTGGTAGAATTAAATTTATATTATTGTCGAAAAGTTATAAGATTATATATTATTTCATAGTACTAACAAATTATATGTTGTTATATAATATTCTATAATAAAAAATACACTACAATCAATTGTGTGAAGACAATAAAAGGTAATTAGATAGAGGGTATCAAATGATGTACATATGTACATACATAAGAGATAGTTTTGTAGATACAATTTGTTGATATAAAATTTTATAAAATCATGAGCTCCTATTGAAAATATCATAAAGTATTGTTGACTAGATGGTTCACAATTTGATAATTTTCTTTATGTGGGATTAATCAATTTTGGATTTCTACTTAATCAATCCCACACCTTCATTTTCCTTTTCCACTTTAAGTATTCCATTTCTAAAAACTCCAAAAAAATCCACAAAAACCACACATACAAATTTTTAAAAGTGTACAACAATAGACATACGGATTTGGTTTTAAATAGTATGGAATCATTGTCTTGAGGAGAGGTTATTACCCCATAATTGTTATAAATTCGCAACTACCAATTTACTCACCAACAAGAAGTGTCTCAAATCAAATGGGAGGTGGAAAATGGAGGTTAAAGTGAATTTGGTTAATTATACAATTGAAGGCCCAATCAATGAAACTTTTAATGTATTTATGATATCATAAGGACCAATAAGTGGTAATATAGAAGTGTAGTTTGAACTCAATTGAATTATATACCTTTGCATGTAGGGTGAATTTTGTAAAATGTGCACATGTAAATTATTGAAAAAAATATTTTCATTTGATCTCATGTCTTCTAGGTGGTCATTCACTGTAACCATATTTTCTTTTATTTTTGATACCTTGAAGGGTGTAGAATACATAGACATTTTTAGTTGTATTAGGGGAAATGAATCATTAGTTGTGCACTCTAACTTTGTACCTTTCGAAACCATACATGGTGATTTCAAATGAAAAAGAAATTATAGAATCTTACTTGGCAAGTCCCCTACTTAAACATAATATTTTAATTCCACATCATTAAATATGATACCATAACCTTTATATTCATGAAAAATATGTCAAAATAGGGTTTTATAGATCCCTAGCTCATGGTGGATAATTGTGACACCTTGTCTTTGAAATTCTCGATACCAATAATAAAAATTTCCTTAAAATTATCTATATGAACACTCAAAACATTTATTTAATCTTATGTTGAAACATTTCTAATACTTAATGATGTGGAAAAACAACTAAGCAATCAAATAATTTTACCTTAAACACTAAATTCTCTTAACCTAAGTAGAGTATTATAGTAATTTTTTATTTTGAAATTATATCTCTAAACATAAATTTTTGGTTGCCTACTCTTTAAATAAATAAACTTATTTTTTTATCATGATGTTAGTCGCACACCATTAGTGCAAATAAATCCTCACAGACAAACTGCAGGAACCTATCTTTACTTGAAAGACTGAACTAGGACAACCTAAATCCTAGGCTAACTCAGCTTAATCCCAAGGCTCGTTTATGTTAGGTCTTGACCATGCTAGGTTCGCAATAGGGTTCATTGTGATAATGATATTAATCACAAGGGGTAAACAATTATTTCTCATTCTCAAAGGAATCATATGGATAGGTAAAAGATATTCTCGGTCTAATCATCAGACAATTTCATGAAATCAACATATTTGCAATAACATTTCATGAATTTCAGATAGCTTTGCTTTCACTTAAGTAAATTTAGCATTAAGCATTTAGCAATATTATGGAATCAAAATATTTGCAATGAAATTTCCATTTATGCATATCTTTTTTGAACATTTTCTAAAATTTAAACATCTATTCCAAAATAAAGCATTAAAAATACTAAAACATAAAATTGCTCCTAGGTATTATCCACGCATGCCTCAACAATTAACCAAATCAAAGCAAACCATCCCATACGTCACTAGATTACTTCACAACTAGGCACAAAATGATACAATATTTTAAAGAGAGGGGGATTATTTGGACACCAGGTAGGTTTTGTATACACCCTTAAACGACACAACATATAGTCTTGTCCAACAAAACAAACAAATAGCTACATAAGATTTCATACTAGGAGGTAGCTTTCAAATTAGTTTTGATATTGATTATCTTCTATGTGCATACAAGTTTTAATCTGGAATGGAACATAAATCAGGAAAAAGAACAAAACTTAAAGAAGTTTTGGTTCTCTAACATCCACAAATTCTGAACTTAACTTAAAAGGAAACATCTCTCGGTGTTTTATAAGAACAAGACAAAAGTGGAATTAGACAAATACATGAGAGGGAATCTAAGGGACAAATCACAACAAGGCATGTGGAATATGACAACTGGCAGGAGAATTGTTGATGAAGTCAATGGATGCCAACCTTCTTCAGCACATTAATATCCTTTGGGATCTTCATTGTTGTATTATCGTCAGGATAATAACTTGAATCCAAATAAGATGTAGGAACTTCCCATATATTCAAAACAATCAATTGAACATTTTGTTCCTACACTTTGGTTTTGCCTTGATCTTAATACTCCTAGGAATGAGTCACACCAGAGATTGATGCTTCTTTTCGCCTCATTTGTAATACCAAGGTTCTTGGTATTATGAGAACTCAAGCTCCTCCTTCGCATAGACTCCTAGAATGTATCGCCCAATCTGGATATGATTCTATTCATGATCCAAATTTGCATGACCATCCATACCCAATATTGCATTACAATTTGTTCCTCCTGCAAGCACAAATTCCACGTATTAAATCCCTTTTAAAAACATTCATAAAACTCTCATGAAAACAAAACCATTATTAATAAATCATCATTTTAAACACATCATAAATATCATGATTTTAAAATTCTATTCTCGCATAATTATCTCTTTTAGCCGGGTTATTGGACCTTTGGACCCTCAGGAAAACTTAAACATTTAACTTTAAACTCAACACTATTACCCGATACCCGGTGCCCGATACTTCAACTTTTACCAAAATAAGATCTCCCAGACCCCAGATTCAACTGAAACCTCCACACTTTCCCGAACCTTCACTCCTAGACCGAAACACTTCACCCAAAACCTTGCATTGACGTTCTAACCTTTATGGCCTTTCGATACCCGGTACCTGATACCCAGTGTATATGCATAAAATTGGTCATGTCTAATTAATCCTGGCACTTAATACACGCAACCTTTTGATTAAATATTTATTATTTAATTAATCTCTCTACAAGACCTCAACATATGATTAAATTTAATTAATTTAATTATATTGTTCATTCATTTTATTCTTCTGCCATAATTAAATAAATCAACTTTATTTAATTATTTCACATCCATATGTCTACTTGATTAATTAAATAAATACCCTTTATTTGTTTTAATTAATTATCACCTTTTGAATTTAACTAAGTCTTTTGATTTAATTAAATTTAAATATTTCCTTTCTCCTATTCAAATATTTCTTCTAATTAATTAAATATTTTATTTAATTAATTTCATGTACATGTCATTTTCTAAAAATTTAATTAAATATCTTTATTTAATTAAATACCTTTCATATCTTTTCAAATCATAATTAAATATTTTATTCAATTATGAAATCTTCCATTTTCTTCAAATCTTAATTAAATATTTTATTTAATTAAGAAAAATCTCCATGTCACCCATAAATAAATAACTGAATTTATCTTCAAAATCTTTCCAAAATCTCACAAAAAGATGATTTTTACAATTCATCTTTATCATCTCATCTTATCTCTTCTACGAAAAAGGAAACAAATCTTGCTTTATGGTTTTCTTCTATTTTTCTCTCCAGTCTTATCCATCTTCGACCATTCAATCTACCAGGAATTTTCACAACCATTGATCACATCAGCCAATCAAAATCTTTCAAAAACTCTATAAATGCCCCTGCGAATCCAAGCATAGGTTATGCACACACAGACAGACGCCAACATACACACACTCATTGGCTATTAGTAGCATTCTAGCATTTCTAGCATCTTAGCATTATCATTATCATCTTTAGCTTTCATAATTTAGTAATCTTTCATTCTAGCAATCATGTCAAGTTTAAGCATGAATTCATCTTCAAATATCGTTCTCTAGGAAGACCGTTTGTTGAGCCTAGCACACAATCTGGGAGCAAGCTGGAATCGACAAAAACACTAGAGATAGAGGACAATAAGATGGCATCAAGGACAAAAGACTGAGTTTGCATTCTTTTTATTTGATTTTCTGTTTTGATATAATGTCTTATTGGTGTGCTTGATTTGTTTTTAAATCTACATTTATTCATACACTTAAAAATCTAACACACATTTTTGGCGCCCACCATGGGGCCCTACCCTGTTTTTGACATCTACTTGTAGGTTTTTTTTTGGGACAGGATTTTGCTTTATGGAGTTCAGTTTTTTAAAAAAAATTGCATTTTAGCGCATCTGTGACTTTTTGTAGTGCATCCAGGGCTTCTTTCAGCACTTTTGCATGTTTTTCGGTGCATCCAGGAACTGTTTCAACACATCTAAGGAGCAGAACGATGCATCTAGGGAACAAAATGACGCATACGTTATCTCATTTCAATAAAATTTTGTAAAGGAAAAATTACATTCTTAAGTTAGTGCATTTAGCAGTTCTTTTAGCTCATTTAAGGTTTCTTGCAACGCATTTACTATCTGTTTTAGGGCATTTATTGTTTGTTTTAGCGCTTTTGGACGATCTTTTAGCGCTTATAGATTGTAACTAAACAAAGTTTTGAGTCTTACGCCTTCCACAGACAGATATTTTCCTAGTTAAAAAGAAGCAACCCTAGGGTAGACACAACAATTTAAAATGAACAAATCCTAGGATAAACATGGAATTTAAAAAAGAGGCAATCCTAGGATAGTCACCACACATTGATTTTTGCAGTTAAAATGAATCCCATGCTTGTTGTGAAGCAAAATATTCACATAGATTAAATCATTGTCATTTGGGCTCTAAAAAGAACACTATCTACTTTATATGTGGCAATAGGTCTATGCTCTCCCCTTAACTAGGTGATCAGAATACCAGACTTGCCTTTCCAATTTCTGCAATTTTAATGCTTTATTACATCTTGTAGAGGGCTTTCTCTTGTGGGAAAAAGTACTCACCCAAGAGGAACGACCCAAGTGGGTTCAAGCCAAAGCCAGGCTATTCCACCCAACTATAAAATTTAAAGCAAATCTAGGGAAACCCACTTTTTCCGGTAGTGTGCAAGATAACCATCCCCAAAGCTTTTGTTCTAAAGGTTGGGAGGTCTCCTGAAGGAGTTTATTATTTCCGCACCGAAAAAAAGCCCTTACTATGAGCCTAATGTAGTAGTCAACCATGTCAGTTTCTGAACATCTTAATAATCACAGTGCAAGGGGAGGGAAGAATCTACCCCCAAGATACTCACCATATAACTGCCAAGGACCGTTTGCTCAGGGGATCCAATATCCACTTCTGTCACTTTGAGTACGTGCCTGGAAAAGACAAAAACATGGGCACCCCTTCGGGGGTGACATGGTTGTGTGAGTCATGTAGTTCTAAGATGTGGGTTGTGGTTATTATGATAACCTACTTGAGTACTAAGAGTGAGTCTGCTTGAATTGTCTATTATGTGTGAAACCTATGGAAACACTTTTTGAAAAATATTTTTGAACATACACTTGATGTTTAGTATAGGGCTTAAAAACAATTGTTTTCAGAATGTTTGTTGTGTTTTCAATCACATTATTCAGATTGAAGATCATCCAAGATGAACATGCAAAAATTCAGCTGAAATTGTTCAAAACTGTTCGGAAAAACTACTTTGGAAAATTGTTTTAGTGCATCTAGGGTATATCTTAGCGCATATAAGGTTTGTTCTAGCGCATTCACTAGTTAGTTTGACACATTTAGAGCCTGTTTTAGTGCATAGGATGTATATCTTGTATATAGTTTTTCACTGCCAAAGCATTTTTTGTAGTCAATATAGGACATAAAGTAGTGCATCTGAGGTCTGTTCTAGTGCATTTGACTATTTCTCTGGCACATATACCTTTTTCTAAAACACATATAGGGTACAAAGTAGCGCATCTGTCACTTTTCCAAAATTGTTACTTTTGATAGATCTAAGTTTATAGCATCCCCGGTCCAGTAGCATCTTGACAGTTCTCTCATGCTTAGAAAGTGGAAATCAACCAAATTTGTCAAGAAGTTGATTACCAATAAGATCAAGAAACCTAAGAAACATTTAGGTTACAAGAAAAAATTGCAACGTAGAAATTTTTTGTATAAAATTTGAAACATCTTGCTCCATTACCGTGAGTTTATCCATAGGTACCAAGATTTCACTAGGGGGTTTACTGACGAATACATTGTAGAGCCTTTATATACATGAGCCTATTTCCAGAGAAGAGCTCTATCACAACAACACAATCACAATCAACCTCTCAACTTCGATTATCTACCACAACCTTCCATTGAATATCCGACACATCCCAATCAAATCCTTCAGTGAATTTAATTAGGCTATCATTCTTCAAAAACAAGGATCAAATCCTAGAAGTGCACCTTTGAAGCAACTTTCTGATTATTGATTCAACTTCCCCAATAGGATTCTGATATCCTTTATCATTGGAAGCCACAATAAAGAATTAGGAATGTATTTTGATCATATCATAATATTTTCATCTTATCGGATCAAAACATCATCTTTTTTGCACTTATCAAATTGTGATCTAAGTCTAGAAGAACATTTTGAAATCATATTCCTATTTTTACAAGATCTCAATACAATAAGCTGAGAGAGGATATTCAACAAGAAGAACATACCCGAAGAACTCAAGAAGAAGGTGAGAGTAGCAACCCCTTTATAGCGCAAGTTGTAATCCCCTTTTTAACAACAACATGGGTGAAAGAGAAAAAAATCCATTCCCATTTAATAGAGACATGAGCAGAACTCCTATAGATAGTGATGATGAACGAGATGAAGAACATCACCTTAGAGAGGCTGAGCAAGATCCCAAATTTCACAAAGCCTTAGAAAAGATCTTAGAGCGCAACAAAGATAAATATTTCCTGTATTTGGCTGACAAAGGAGCTAAATTGCATCATGATTTTGATACTGAGAAATTAAACAAAAGTCTTGATGAAACACCTTTGTCTGATATTAATGCCTTGAATCAATAGGTTAAGGCACTTCAAGAACAAATTAAAGACATGCAAGGGGGAACCACAATGAATACATATGCTCTTGATGACATATGTCCTTATCCTTTCGACCGATGTCTCAACATGATTCCATTTCCCAAACATTGTGAAATCCCAAAGTTTGATCGTTATAATGGGAAATCGGATCCAATTGATCATATCAGATACTTTCGAAATATGACTTTATAGTTTTCTCACGAGGACACATACTTGATGCGTTTGTTTCCTAGGAGTCTTGGAGGCCAATCTATGGAATGGCCATCGAAAATCACATCGCCTGTCAAGAAATTTGAGGAATTGATTAAAAAATTCATATCACAATATTCCTACAATATACAACATCAAATATCCATGATTGATCTCTATAAGGCTAAGCAGAAACCTGGTGAACCATTCATTACATTTCTTAAGAGATGGAGAAGATTGTTCGCTAGATACCCATGTCGTGTTCTTGAAAAGGAAAAGATCACCACTTTCATAAACAACTTGGATCAAGAGATGAGCTATCATCTTAATCTTCATTGTCCTCCCTCTTTTCAAAAATTGATTGAAAATGCCATCACCATTGAAAGTGCCTTGGTCCAGAGAGGGATAATAAAACTCGATAAGGACAATCCTATCTCTACAAATCACCACAATGACAAAACTAAGTTTTGGACTCGCAACAAAAACATGGTGAATGATGGTGTTGTAGATGAAAATCATGTCTCAACTAAGCCATTTGTTCTTAATGCTCCAAGTGCTCCTTGCAACAATAACTATAACAATGTCAACTCAGTCACAAATCAGGGAAACAATCCTCCTCCAAGGAATAACGTGAATCAAACTTCTAATCCCAATCAAGGGAATGCCAACAATCAAGGTTATTGTGGAAACAATAACAACAAAAATTCCTTAGGTAATGCCTCGAACACAAATCTACAACGATCTTCATTCTTCTCTAGCAAAAGAACTTTTACTCCACTTGGTCAATCTCTAGAATCTGCCATTAAAGAGTTAATGGCAAAGAATGTTATCACCCTACCACCTCAACAAAATTTCAAACCCAGTGTGAAGCCTCCATCATGGAATGACGCATACTATTGTAATTATCATCGGTGCAAGGGCCATCGCACAAATAATTTTCAAGCCTTGAAAAATAAAGTCTAAGACTTAATCGAAAATGGCACCATCACAATAGGACACCAACAAAAAAATGAAGACCACCAAGAATTTTGCAACCCTTTGCCCAACTATCAAAAGGGTGAGTCTTTTGGAAAAAGTGTGAATCATATCAATGATCATATAATCAATCATATCTACATTGACGACGAGTGGGTCAATGTTATAAAAGTTAAGGAAAATATGGAATATAGAGAAGTTAACGCAACAACAAGGGAAAAAGCTAAAGTTATCTTAAAGGGTGCTTCTTCAAAATCCACTGTGCCCCTGCCTCAACATCAATATGATTTAGTCAATCAACTTCAAAAAAATCCTGCTCATATTTCTATCTTAGAACTCCTGAAGATTTCCCCAGCACACAAGGAAATTCTAGAAAAGGCCCTCGTTGAAACAACTGTATCCACCGATCTGGATGTGGACCAATTTCAAGCCATGGTGGGACACTTGTCCTCACCCACATGCCTCTCATTCTTTGAAAAATATGACGTTTCCATGACACATCTCCATAATTCATCACTATACTTAGAAATCATGATCCACAAGTTTTGTGTCAAATGAGTCCTAATAGATGGAGGTGTTGGTTTGAACATATGTACCATGAAGTTAGTTCAGGCTTTAGGATTTTTTGAGGACTCCATTGATCCCCGAAGAAGGATTACTATTAAATCCTACGATGATGAGGAAAGAGCGTCCAAGGGTTTAATCATGCTGTTGATCAGAGTGAGTCCTGTTCTCAAGAATACTTTTTGTCAAGTGTTAGACTGTGATCTTGCATACAACATCATGTTGGGTTGTCCTTGGATCCACAAAATGCAAGTTGTCTCATCCACATATCATCAATGTCTTAAGTCTCCTTATGACAAACAAGAGATCACAATACCAACTTATTGTTGGAATTGTGTGTCTCAATCCCACAAGCTGAAACCTCTTGTGAGCAATTTCGGTGAGACTATGGAGATGTTTGGCTGACCTACTAGTTGATCCTGACTATCGCTGTGACCTCCTGAATGTCTTGGCGATCGGCATCTAAAACCTTCAGTGTACCCTTGGACAGTCAGGATGATGTCTCAGCGACGATCAAAAGTCTTGCCAATCTCGGCGTGACCTTTGGTCTGTCTGGCCGATGTGGTGATCGACATGACTTGCTCCTATCGGTATGAAGTCCTGGTGATTGGGGGATGTCTCGCCGATGGAGATACAAGTGTTTGTTATCGGGTGCCTAGTGGATGTCGGGGAGACCTATAGTGACCGAGGTCTTCAGGGTAACTTGAACACTCGGTATGAAGTCCCAGCGACTAAAGAGTGTCTCACCAATATGATCATCGGGGTAACACAAGGGTCTCGGGAAGAACTCTCAGCGACTATTGAATGTCTTGCCGACAGTGGGGATACACTTGGAGTTTTTGCAGTAATTCAAAGACTTCGGCGTGAAGTCTTGGTGACAGGAAGATGTCTCACCGACAGACAAATGGAGTCATCGGGGTAACGAAAGGGGTTCGCTATGACCTCTTGGCGACAATGGTATGTCTGGCCGACAAAGCCACATGTGATCGAGTGTTTTCGGTGAGACTCCTAGCAAATGGAGTTATCAGAGAAACACAAGGACTTCGGTATGAAGTCTCAGCGAATGAGGAATGTCTAGCCAATGGTTGGACTTTTCGATATGACTTGAAGGCATCGGTATGATGTCTTGGCAAAGAGGGATTGTCTTGCCAATGGGAAACCTAATGTCGGTATAACATCTCAGTGATAGCCTAAGTCTTGCCGACTGTTGGATGTTTCGGTATGACTTGAAGGGCTCGATGTAACCTCCTGGTGAAAGCGATAAGTCTTGTCGACTGGGATGTTTTGGTATAACATAAAGCACTTGGTGTGATGTCTTGGGGAAAGATGATTATCTCACCAAATGGAATACTCAAGTCGGCATGACTTGAAGACTTCAGTATGAAGTCTTGGCGAACTGCGGGTGTCTTGCTGATGGAAAAGCTAACATTGATATGACCTTTGAACTTTGGTATGATGTCTCATCGAATGGCGATTGTATCACCGATGAGAATGATGAGGTCAATGTGACTTGAAGACTTTGGTGTAATGTCTGGGTGAAGAGCAATAGTCTTGCTGACTGATGAACTCTTCGGAATACCTTGTGATTTTCGGTGTGAGGTCTTGGCAACATGACGAAGTCTTAGTGATAGCTCTCTGGACTCAATGTAACCTCTTGTCGATAGGGATGACTCTTGGTGATATCGAATATTGGCTATGTTGGCATCGGGGAGACACAGTTAGTGTCTCACCGACATGACAACATAGGTTGAACGCCCTTGACCATTTGAAGATTGTCCTACGTGGTGTGACCTGGATGTATTATCTTCTATGCAAGGAAGTGGAAACATCTACAATGCCGAGCTGGTTGATTTGATAGTTGTGATCTAATAATTGGAAGCAAACCGATTCACAGAGGCCGTTGAGAACGAATGCATATATGTATGCATTGGATTTTCTAAAGAAGAGTAAGACAGAGTCTAAGAGCCAAAGAGAACAAGAGAAGAAGAGAGAGAGCTGAGTGGCTGGTTGAAAGGTTGAAGCCATGAGGCCAAAGCAGAGGAAGAGAGAGGCAGAGTTATGCTGCTGAAATCTCTCCTGATCATGAATGCCATGGTTGATCTATCAGGGAGAGGAAGCTACCAGGTTGTATCTAGAATGAACAAGATGTAATCTTTGTAAAGGCTATGAGTCTAAAATTGTATTGTAACCGTTCGTTGCTGAATAATACAATGGCTCGATCTTTGGAGTGTGGGGTTTTTTATCCGAAAGGATTTTCCCCATGTAAATCTGTTTGTTCTGGTTTCTGTCTCATCTTTCATGTCTGTTGGTTCTTATAGTAGAATTTGTTAAATGCATGCTGTTGAATTTTACATGAGCTTCTCTTAGAAGGATCAATGTGGAAAATGAATTGTGTTTGTTTCCACTTTAGGACATAGTTGTACGTGTCTTTGAGGCAACCTAATCAATTAAAGTTACCGAAGGCACTACTATTCTTAGAGATTTCCTTGAGATTCCCCCTAGATTTCCTAACAAGTGGTATCAGAGCCTTCGTTTGGTTGTTGGTTCTGGGTATTTCTCCTGTGAAGATTTCTTAGCTTGTGGGCTGGAGGAAATCTGGAGGAATGAACTGATTTATTGATCCTTTGGTGAGTGGAATTCTTGTGTTATTCAAAGACAACACGCAACTTAAAGGATGGTGGAGATGGAAAAGGGAGTTGATCATGTTGGTCTGTTGTGATCTGTGTCTCCTGATTGGTAGCGGTATAACCTTGGTGTATGAGGTGGATTTTCTTGCTCCGTGGTTGTGTAGCAGTAAAGCTTTCATATTAGGTGTCTGTCTGAGAGGCTCCTTGATGATATGGAGAAGCCTAGTTTGTTTTTTAGCCATGGAAGAGAATGCTTATGCTAGGTGGTGTTTCCTGGTGTTGGAAGGCACTGTTTCCTGTTAACCTTGAATACATAAAGGCTATGGAGTTAATCATCAGATGATTTGCAAGCTTCTAAAATAGCCTTTCTCCCTTTCTCGGATGCATGTACATGTTGGTGGTTTAGATTTGGCCTGATAGAGGCCTAGATTTCCTGAACTGCTATTTTCCTTTTAAGGATGTTTTGTACTTGCATGGCTCTATGATTTTGTAGGTTTTACACTGGTAAGCAAAACTTGTGTTCATGTGGAGCTATTGTTAAACTATTTTCTAGAGCCTAGTAGGGGTGTTGTTGGATGAGATAGTTGCAGTTCTGCATGCATGCTTTGTGCATGGTTTGAGAAGGTGTGATTTCTTCTCTGCATGGGAGTGTTGGTACGTGATTTTTCACTCAGCATTCTTGTGGTGGTGCTTGTGGGTTCCTTGGTTATGGTGCTCATTGTAGACATGCTTTGAAAATTAGGTTTGGTGTGATCTGGTGTTTGAGTCATGTTGTCTACGTGGTTATCCTCTTTGATATCTCAGTTTCCAATGTGATAATGGGTTTGCATGTTCGATGTTTGTGATCTACGAGTTATGCGGTTGGTGGATTAGCTACCCATTGGCTGAAATGAGATAACTTGGATGTGGACTATCTTTATCCATGAGGTTGATTCATTGATGGTGCAAACTTGTTAGTTGGCCTTGTTTGTGGTCACTTGTGCATTGGTGTGACTGTTTTGAGATGAGAGGATGGATATTCTTGAGTACTTGAATGGTCGGTTATGGGAACCTAAAGCAGTTGGTCATGATGCTTGGAGAGCTCGGGTGTCACGTTTTAGTGGGAGCTCTAGCAGTGACTGTGGGTTCATCACATGGTGGTGAATGGTCTTCTTTAGTGTTGTAGATGTTTCTTGGGATCATGTTGTTGTAGAAGGGTTCTTTTGCATTTGCATGGACATTATTTGAAGATGTGCAATATCTTGGACCCATGGAGGGAACTTAGAGCCTTTGGCTGAGGTGTTGGTGGTGCTTGACAGGTGATGTTTTTGAGTCTATTTTCTTTATGTCATGGTATACTCTTGGTGCACTAGAGTTTTGGCATTGTGCATTAGACCATGGTGAAGTCACTTGAAGCATGGTATCTCCTAAGGGGATATGTAGATCATGGTGTCATGATAAGTTCTTGATTCAAATGATTGGAGCTTTGACAGTGGTCTGAAAGTCCGAGAAGGCTACATCTTGGTTGAACGTAAGTTTAATAAGAGACCTATGAGGATATTGCTCTTGGATTAGACATGATGACTTGTATATCTTGAAGGAGTATTCTTGTTCTCACCCTTGGTCTACTCGACAGTTTATCTGAGAGGTATTTGACCCATTCTATTTTTCAGATGTGTTTGTTTTTTGTTCACTTTCATGATATGGATCTTGAATTGTTGTCTAATGGTTCTGGAGGATTCATAGTGAAAGTTGTACAAATTGTTTTATCTCCTTATTACTTATGAGAATTGGTATGAGATGTTGTATGGGTTGATTTCCTGAAATGGGGAATGAACTAACTTGATCTTCTTTGAGATGCTTACATCCATGTTGTTTTTTAAATTGGTTTGATCTTGGTGATTGAATGGATGGATGTTGTTAAAGCTTCTCTTTTGGGTTGTGAAGAAGATCATTCTTGACACAGTTGGCTGTTAGAAGTGTATGTAGGAGGATGTTCTATAGGAAGATGATGTGTAGAGTTTCTCTTTGTGGCCGTGAAGGTTTGTGGTGAGAGAAATGTTTCTTGTAGCAGTTTGTTGCAGGCTGTGCACATCATTGTGGATATTTCCTTGGTACTACATGGTCACATGTTCTATGTGCTGTTATTGGTAGACTTGCGATGCCTTTTGATCTTTCAGATCTGGATTA
The DNA here is from genome assembly GCA_007258455.2 of Sequoia sempervirens. Taxonomy (NCBI): domain Eukaryota; kingdom Viridiplantae; phylum Streptophyta; class Pinopsida; order Cupressales; family Cupressaceae; genus Sequoia; species Sequoia sempervirens. Next base: position 569,937,012 of record VDFB02000015.1, on the reverse strand, counting down.
CTTGGGTAGTGGGAGTTCTTGTATGTGTCTTGTCTTCTTCGACTGGTTGGCACTTGGAGTTTGTATTTGTTGTTAATGAGTTGATTATGGTTTGGCATAAGTTTACTAATGTTGATACTTGTGAGGTATGTGTGATTGGATGGAATAGCACGAGTTGTGGGTGCTATCTTCAGTTGTGTGGGTTTATCAGTTGGATGGAGGCAGTCAGTCTGATTGTTTTTCTAATTGGTGTTTTTTTATCTTGTTTATGGAGAATGACTTCACTATTGTGTTCTAGCTGAAGCTTTGAAGTTGATATTGCTTCTATATTGCATTTTGAGCACAGCAAAGTGGTAGCAGTATCTGATTGTTGATATAACTGGGATCTTTTGCTTGTGTTCGTTGGAATGGTGCTTATTGACCTTGGCTTGAATCTTTCTTCCATAGGTGGCATGTTGGAAGATGACAGGGTTTGTTGCTTGAATGGTGGACATCTTGGATGTTGGTGCAAAATTCTTGATGGAGCATGAGAGCATGTTTGAGGTCTATGTGGTTTCCTGGAAGGTTGTGATCAGTTGCTTTATTGGACAATGAGTTGCAGTTGGATGCCTGGTCTTGGTTGCAAATTGTCTAGTGGACTGAATCTTTGGAATCCTGTTGATTGGGTCTCTTGAGTGTTGCGGGGTCTGAACTGGTGGAGCTAGTGTGATCTTAGTTTTTGGTTTCTTTGGAGGTGCATGTGTGATCTTCGTCAAGTGGGAGATTGTTGGAATTGTGTCTCAATCCCACAGGCTGAAACCTCTTGTGAGAAATTTTGGTGAGATTATGGAGATGTCTGGCTGACCTACTAGTTGATCTTGACTATCACTGTGACCTCCTGAATGTCTTGGCAATCGACATCTAAAACCTTCGGCGTACCCTTGGACAGTTGGGATGATGTCTCGGCAAATGATAGGAAGTCTTGCCAATATCGGCGTGACCTTTGGTCTGTCTGGCCGATGTGGTAATCAGCATGACTTGCTCCTATCGGTATGAAGTCTTGGCAATTGGGAGATGTCTCACCGAAAGAGATACAAGTGTTTATTATTGGGTGCCTAGTAGATGTCGGGGAGACCTATAGCGATCGGGGTCTTCGGGGTAACTTGAACACTCAGTATGAAGTCCTAGCGACTGAAGAGTGTCTCACTGATATGGTCATCGAGGTAACACAAGGGTCTCAAGAAGAACTCTTAGTGACTATTGAATGTCTCACCAATAGTGGGGATACACTTGGAGTCTTTGCAGTAACTCAAATACTTTGGCGTGAAGTCTTGGCGACAGGAAGATGTCTCACCGATAGATAGATGGAGTCATCAGGGTAACAAAATGGGTTCACTATGACCTCTTGGCGACAATGGTATGTCTGGCCAACAAAGCCACATGTGATCGGGTGTTTTTGGTGAGACTCCTAGAAAATGGAGTCATTGGAGAAACACAAGGACTTCGGTATGAAGTCTCAATGAATGAGGAATGTCTGGCCGATGGTTGGAATTTTTGATATGACTTAAAGGCATCAGTATGATGTCTTGGCAAAGAGGGATTGTCTTGCTGACAGGAAACCTGATGTTGGTATAACATCTCAGCGATAGCCTAAGTCTTGTTGACTGTTGGATGTTTTGGTATGACTTGAAGGGCTTGGTGTAACCTCCTGGCAAAAGTGATAAGTCTTGCCAACTGGGATGTTTCGGTATAACATGAAGTGCTCGGTGTGATGTCTTGGTTAAAGACGATTGTCTCACCGAATGGAATACTCACATTGGCATGACTTGAATACTTCGGTATGAAGTCTTGGTGAATTTCGGGTGTCTTGCCGATGGAAAAGCTAACATCAATATGACCTTTGAACTTTGGTATGATGTCTCATCGAATGGTGATTGTCTCGCCAATGAGAATGTTGAGGTCGGTGTGACTTGAAGACTTCAGTGTAATGTCTAGGTGAAGAGCGATAGTCTTGCCAACTAATGAACTCTTCGGAATACCTTGTGATTTTCGGTGTGAGGTCCTAGCAACATGATGAAGTCTTAGCGATAGCTCTCTGGACTCAATTTAACATCTTGCCAACAGGGATGACTCTTGGCGATATCGAATGCTGGCTGTGTTGGCATCGGGGAGACACAGTTAGTGTCTCACCGACATGACAACACAGGTTGAACGCCCTTGAGTATTTGAAGATTGTCCTATGTGGTGTGACTTGGACGTATTATCTTCTATGCAAGGAAGTGGAAACATCTACGATGCTGAGCTGGTTGATTCGATAGTTGTGATCCGACAGTTGGAAGCAAACCGATTCACAAAGGCCGTTGAGAATGAATGCATATATGTATGCATTGGTCATTCTGAAGAAGAGTAAGACAAATTATAAGAGTCAGAGAGAAGAAGAGAAGAAGAGAGAGAGCTAAGTGGTTGGCTGAAAGGCCGAAGCCATGAGGCCGAAGCAGAGGAAGAGAGAGGCAGAGTTATGCTGTTGAAATCTCTCCTGATCATGAATGCCATGGTTGATCTATCAAGGAGAGTAAGCTACCAGGTTGTATCTAGAATGAACAAGATGTAATCTTTGTAAAGGCTATGAGTCTAAAATTGTATTATAACCATTTGTTGTTGAATAATACAATGGATTGATCTTTGGAGTGTGGGGTTTTTTATCTGAAAGGATTTTCCCCACGTAAATCTATTTATTCTGGTCTATGTCTCATCTTTCATGTCTGTTGGTTCTTATAGTAGAATCTGTTAAATGCATGCTGTTGAATTTTACATGAGCTTCTCTTAGAAGGATCAATGTGGAAAATGAACTGTGTTTGTTTCCGCTTTAGGAAATAGTTGTACGTGTCTTTGAGGCAACCTAATTGATTAAAATTACCAAAGGCACTACTGTTCTCAGAGATTTCTCTGAGATTCCCCCTAGATTTCCTAACACTTATAATTCAAATAGTCAAACTTGTGCCAACATCAAAGCTAGTCAGGATACTTTGGTCCCCAACAATCGAGAAGCTCCTGCTAGTACTTCTCCCAAAATTGATACACAAATCAGTCAGTTAACCAATAGCTTTGACAAGCGACTACAGTTCAAAGACAATGGAGTAGGGGAGTACTCTCTTTGCCTTGCTAATCTACCTGCATCGCCTCGGTCACATGGACAACCTTATATTGCACAACAATAGATATTTTTAGCATCAACATCAACACAACCACCAATAGAGCCAAATACTAAGTTTAACGGATGATTTATCAAAGAAAAATTCCCCATGGAAGATTCTGAGGATAAATAAGTTCTAATTTGGCTCTATAAATATGAAGATGAAATAGTTCTCAATGTCAAACTACTAACTGATCAATACGGTAAAGGATATTCGATCATGCAAAAGATGGGCTATGATGGTAATGGTCCTATCGGGAAAAGAAAAGGAGTAGTTGAGCCTATTCACCTTCCAGGACTTGTTTCCAAAGATAAAATAAGACTAGGATATGATACTAACTTAAAAGAAAGACCATCCAAGCAGCTGCATGATACGGTCCTCACATTGCAAGAAAGTTCCGATACAAGAGAAGCATGTTTGACAACAATCCAGAATTTCATGGATAATAACTCTAACATAGACTTTGGTGAATATGAATGGGACACCATCCACAATGATGAGTTATGGAGGGAAAAAAAGGTTGATGTGGTACACAAGTATGCCCCAACTCTAATTGAAGGTGAAGGGTCAGGGTTTGAACCGCAAGAATTTGAACTACAAGGTGACTATGATTCTAGTGATACCGAGTCAAATTTAATTGAACAAGACTATCATGATAACAATACCATCATTGATTTGCCTCATACCTTAGATCCTACAGACAATTCTGTTATGACCATAATCATAGCCGATTTCACGTAGCCTAATGACCTGCTACTGCTAATACATCTCAATCTCATTGACTGGGATCTATCTGAACCAATCGATATACCTATGTTTCCAAGTGATGAATCTATCATGAACTTCCTTTCCACATATGACATAAATTATTGTTCCACTAGCAATTTTTGGCATAGAGTCTTTAATCAGGAGAGTGTTAAGTCTCCTAGCTACAAAAAGAAAAATAAAAAAGAAAGATCTAATGGTGAAAACCAAAATATGGCAGTATTAGATCAAACAAAAGATAAAAAAAGAGTGTATCAGATGGTGAAAACCTTTTTAAGGCACCATATGATGGGAAGCTTGACACTCTACCGGAGCACTATCATGAGTGATCACCTATCTTGATTGAGCCTACAAAAGAAGTTAATATTGAAACTACAAAACAACCAAGGATTCTACAGTTAGTTGTGTCAATGACAAAAAGAAGTGCCAGAGTTTATGAAATTTCTCAGGGAAAATCAAGTCAACTTTGCCTGGTCTTATGCAGACATGCCAGGTCTTGATCCCGATCTTATAATGCATCACTTGTCCATCAAACTAGGAGATAAACTTGTGAAACAAAAAATCAGAAAGATGCATCCTCATGTTGTACTACTAGTTAAGGAATGATTCAAAATACTCCTTGATGTGGGATTTATAAGATCAATCGACTATGCAGAATGGATCTCCAACATTGTTCCTATATCCAAGCTAGACAAGCGTATCAGAGTGTGCACATATTTCAGAGATCTTAATAAGGCATGTCCTAAGGAAGAATTACCATTTCCAAACATCAATACTATAGTTGATATGACAGTTGTCCATGCCATGTATTCACTAATGGATGGTTTTTCTGGTTACAACCAAATTAAGATTGCACCTGAAGACCAGGACAAAAAAACATTCACGTGTCCATGGGGGACTTACTATTGGAATGTCATGTCTTTCGGTCTAAAGAATGTTGGGGCTACTTACCAAAGAGCTATGACTACAATTTTTCAAATGATGCACACATTCATGGAAGACTATGTAGATGATCTATTGGCAAAGTCATACACAAGAAAAGGACATCTTGAAATATTATCCAAAATCTTTGCAAGGTTGAAAAGTTCAAAGTTCACCTCAACCCCAAGAAATGCATTTTTGAGGTCACATCTGGAAAGCTCTTAGGATACATAGTATCAGCAAAAGGAATTGAAGTAGATCTTTCCAAGGTACAAGCAATCATGGAGATGCCTCCACCAAGGAATATTAGTCAATTGAGATCATTACAAGGACGACTTCAATCTATACAAAGGTTCATTGCACAACTGGCAAATAAGAGTCTCCCTTTCACACATCTACTGCATAAGAATGATCCTTTCAAATGGGATGATAAGTGTGAAATGGCCTTTCAATGGATCAAGCAATACTTAATGAACCCACCAGTTCTAGTACCACCAAATCCAGATAAACCTCTAATATTATATATTGCTGCAACAAAGACATCTTTGGGGGCATTATTAGCACAAGAGGACTCTACAAGAAAGGAATGTGCAATTTATTACATCAATCGAAAACTAACAGGTCATGAACTCAACGACACTTTCATCGAGAAGGCTTGTCTTGTAGTAGTCTTTTCCTCATAGAAGTTTCGACACTACATGTTAACTCATACAATGAATCTTGTTGCAAAGATTGATCCACTCAAGTATCTGTTAAGCAAAGCTACATTGACAGGAAAGCTAGCAAAATGGGTCATGATCTTAAGTGAGTTTGACATCCATTATGTTGATCGTAGAGCAATCAAAGGACAAGTTATCACTGATCAACTAGTTGATACACCACTCCAAGCAGAACATCCCATACATATCGAATTTCTAGATGCTAATGTCTTCACTATAGAATCTAAACAACCATGGCCATTATATTTTGATGGTTCTTTCACTCAACACAGATTGGGGGTAGGCATACTCTTTGTCACCCCTCAAGGTAATGCCATTCCTCAGTCATATAGGCTAATGTTTCCATGCACTAACAACATAGTCGAGTATGAAGCTTTAATCATTGGGCTCAAGATTGCATTAGAATGGAGGATCACATAACTACAAGTATATGGTGACTCACAGTTAGTCATTAATTAGATCAATGATGATTATCAGACCAAAGATGACAAACTATTTCCATATAAGAAGATGGTTGATGATTTCAAGAAATACTTCGTAGATATCAAGTTCATACAGATTCCAAGACTTGATAACAAGGCAACCGATGCCATGGCCATGATCGCATCATTGTTGCAACCCCTAAAAAATTAGGCTTGCTATGAATTACTAGTGGAACAATCATTTACACCTGCCTATAACACACCTGAAAGCCAAATCATTTGCCACTTAGTAGGATCCAATTCACCTTGGTATGGCAAGATTTATGCCTACCTAAAAGATGACATCTTACCACTTGACTTATCCCATAACCAAAAGCGCAACTTTATCTAACAATCCTCTCGCTATACCCTTATCACTGACACCCTCTACTGCCGTGGTCTTGATGGTACTTTACTTCAATGTCTTGAACTTGACAAATCTAACAAGGATTTACAAGAAGTTTATGGTGGCATTTGTGGTACTCATTCAAGTGGACTGACCTTATCCAAGAAATTGATTAGAATGAGTTATTATTGGATGACTATGAAGAGGGAATCATTCACTTTCATGAAAAAGTGCTCAAAATGTCAGATTCATGGGAATCTCATTCATACTCATGTACAAGAACTTCAACTGTTCATGCCAACTTGGCCATTCTCTCAATGGGGGTTAGATCTAGTTGGCAAGATTCATCCTTCATCATCAAATGGACACAAATTCATCATCACAGTGATAGAGTACTTTACCAAGTGGATTGAGGCAGTACCTCTCACTAAGGTTACTGGCAAACAAATCTCATCATTCATACTCAACTATCTCATTTGTCGGTATGGAATTCCCAACTCCATTATCACAAATAATGAACAACCATTCAAGAATCAAGATGTTGATGAAATTTGTGAGAGATTCCATATCCAACACAAATATTCAACACCTTAGTATCCATAAGGGAATGGCCAAGCAAAGGCCTCAAACAAAACAATACTAAAAATATTGAAGAAGACTGTGAATGATGTGGGAAAAATTGGCACGTTCAACTCAATCCCGCATTATGGGCCTACAAAACTAGCATCCGAATGCCAACAAGAGCAACACCGTATGCTCTTGTCTATCGAGTAGAAGCCATTTTTCCACTAGAGTTTGAGATTCCATCACTAAGGGTATCATTGAAGGGTCTCACAACAGATGATGACTACCAAGTTTCCCGACTGCAAGAGTTGGAACTCCTTGATGAGAAGATACAACGAGCAACTAATCATTTGAAAGCATATCAACAAATGATTTCTTGTAGCTATAATCACAGATTCAAGCCACGTACCTTTTAGGTTGGTGATCTTGTTTTGAAGGAGAACCCACAAAATCAACAAGACAAAGAGAAGAAAGGAAAGTTTGAACCAAATTGGTTGGGTCCTTACGTGGTCATAACAATATACGATTCAGGAGCATACAAGCTATCAACGCCAGAAGGGGACCTATTTGACGAACCCATCAACAAAATACACCTGAAAAAGTATTATATCTGAAGTAGTTATCATCATCTATAAAAAGTCTTGAAAAAACACAAAAACAACATAAAAAGTCCTAAAAAATAAAATCATCATAGGGTGAAAACCTGACAATAGGCAGTCTATTGACAATAAAAATACAAAAAAATTAAAAAGAAATTAAAAAAATGCAATAAAAAAAATAGTGAAAATCTGGCAAATAGACGCTATTTGTAGCTTTCCATCTATTAGCTCTTGTTCTGCACTTAGCTTTTCAGCCTTTATTCCATCATCTTAGAACTATAACAACATCATACTACCATCATTTGCCTAGAGCAATAATGTCTTACCATGGATTGATCATTGTACATATCCATTTTAGCAAGTTGTGTCAATACTGGGGGCAAATGTTGACATACTGAGGGCAATCAACTTTCGGGTTCTACCAAAACAGCTAGACAATGACATAAAATCCAATCATGCAAACAAACAATCAAGTCCTATGAGCAGTTATCCAATCATTGATCCATATCACAATAGTTTTTAGCAAGTACCATATCATAACACATATCTGGATGATTTAAAATATGAATAATGTTTGGAATAGTAGTATTATATTTTGAACAATGGTTTTTTGACTTTCGATATCATCCCTCTGGAGTACACTTGATGATGTCCTGAACTAGAGTGGTGAGAAAAGAGGATGATTTTTCTTTTTTTGTTGTCTTGAGGTTAATTATCAATCTATTGAAAATATGTCATACGACATGATTTCCAAAATGTATCATTGATGACAGTTCCAAATTTGCACCAGAAAGTGATTAATCTTTGTTTTTTTATGCAAGAAATACTCAGGTCATCTCAGTTCAATTATACCTTGATGCTTGTGTTCACTTTCTATATCAAAAATCATGAAAGTTGTACTCAAGTCATCATTGGTGCTAATTTCCCCTCTGATGCTTGTACATACTTCCAACATTTTAAAATTCTCTATGATGATTCAAGAAAGCTAACAAAAGGCTCAACAAACGGTTGATTTCATTTCATTGCATTTCATTTTGATCATTGTACATATCTGCATACTGGATTTGCATTAGAATTTTAAAAGACTGGACAATAACATCAACGACTGTCATGTCTCTTTGGACTAGTTGTGGAGGACATTCAGACATTTGTTTCATTATCATCTTTCGTCTTCATCATCATTTCATTATCATTATCATTATCATTTCATCTAGGTCCTGTACATATCATATAGTTTATCATTTATCATTCATTTTCGTACAATTTAGATCCTTTCTCATTTCACATCATGCATTTATCCATTAGGTATTCCATATCACTTTCATTATCTATCGTCTTCATCTCATTAAACTTCTCACTTATCACTTTCTTATCATTTCATTTTCATTCTACATAGTTGCATCTCATTTATTATCTTCATTATCATTTCTTATGATTTCATTTATCATTATCATTTCATTTCATTTTATCATTATCATTTCATTACATTTATCATTATCATTTCATTTCATTTTATCATTATCATTATCATTTCATTTATCATTTCATATCATTTTCATTTATCATTACATTTCACTTTCATTTATCATTTCCTATCCTTTCATTTATCATTAGATTTCATTTTCATTTATCATTTCCTATCATTTCATTACATTTATCATTATCATTTCATCATCATCTCATTACATTTATCATTATCATTTCATTACATTTATCATTATCATTTCATTACATTTATCAATATCATTTCATTACATTTATCATTATCATTTCATCATCATTATCATTATTATTTTATCATCATGCCATTACATTTCATTACATCATACATTTCATCCCATTATTGCACTCATCTATCATTTTCATATCATTTATCTATCATGACATTTTTCCCATAAACATTTGAATCATTTCACATATCATTTCTTGTCCTAAATCATATACATACTACAAATTCATGATGCATCTCATAAACATAAACATCCATTTTTCATCACATCTATTTCTTGCATTTGAAAAATCCAAAAATAAACATTCCATGCATACATTACATTTCCACATCATTTTTCATAACCATATCATATATCTTCGTGCACACTCTCCTAATCAAACATCCTAGGTCATCCACCTGCATGACATCATTAGTAAACATCACAAATCGTCATCATTGCATGAATCATCCTACATATCATGTTAGTCATCAAATCAATATAATTCATATCAAAACCCATACTATATCATACATAAATACATGTATATCACAACATCACATCAAACAAGCACATCATCAAGGCTCATCGCCACTGCATATCATCGCTCATCAAAAAAATACATACAAATGTCCAATATCCAATGAAACTGAATAGTATAGAGAGATACATGAGATATGATCAAAAAACAATATACATGCTCCAAAAAATTGATACACATCAATAATATTGCATCAATAACTCAAGGCTGGTTGGTGGACCCCCCTGATGGAGCTGGTCTCAAGGATGATAGTTTTCCACTACCCCCTACATCAAGATCCTATTGCGGCCCTGTGACCCCTCTACTGTGTGTCATCATCCACGATCTACTCCTAGTCCTACTGTGGGACCGAGGGTAAGGCTCTCTAAGGTCGGGTGGACACAACTCCTCATACCTAACTCGGTAATACTCGACGTCCCTGACAATCTCAAATCCCTCTGCAGTGGCCTCTCACAAGGATGCACTCTTGACGGTGCCCATGAGTCTCTATGCCACACCCTCTGCCTCCACTGCCCTCCATTTGAAAGAATCCCTCTCTGCTATAAACTGGGCTACCTGTGGGTCTAAGGTAGGTGGAGGTGCCTATGACTGTGCCTGTGTCTACAAAAGCTGTGATTGTAACTGTACTACCAAACTATGAGCCTGAGCCAACTGGCTCTGCAATTGCGCTTGTTGCCCCTGAAGTGTCTGTACCTGGGCCTGTAAAGTATCTATCTACACTTGCTATGTTGTAGAGGAGACCCTGATCATTGTTGGTTGTCTGGTACCACTCCTCGACCTGAGCATGACCTGAGCACTGCCCATGATATCCATCCTTTGCCTCACTGGCCTCTACTCCTCCCCTCCACCATCTTCACCATCATCTGAGCTCTCCTCCCCATCTCCACTCTCCTCCTCATCTCCACTCTCCTCCTCATCTCCTCTGCCAACTGCCTACTCCCCACCTGCCACATCCCCATGTCTCCTAACCCCTGGCTGTGGTGCCACCAAAATGAGAGCCAACTCATATGGACATGTGAACCATGAAAAATGGGTGTGTGTGATAATAAACAGAGTACTCCTCTGACATACCTGCATCAACAATATCGGGCCTGCTATCCCATACCTTGGGATGTAAAGATGTATACTCTGTATATGTAACTTGATAAGAAATGTAGGGCCCCCATCCAAGCTCATCCTTGCACAATCCATAGTGTGCAACGCCCTGAGGCATCCCCTGTGTGAATTTGAATTATCTTTGTACTCGCAATCCTAAAAATCTCTCTATAATGAATGGGGTTTGACCTATCAGAAATTGGGGTATGCATACAAATGAAATCTCCAAATGATCTATGTCCCACGCATCATAATCCGTGTATGGCCTTCATATCACTGAATCCATATCATCCAGGGTCCGTCTCCAGTACTTCAACTTGCCCAGCTTGGGTTGGACAAGTGAAATAGAAAATGCATACACGTATGGCCGACCTAGTGGACTAACTCTGGGACAAAGTGGTCTCATAATCACAATATTCTCCCATGCCCAGATCTAGAGCAGGGTAACACCACAAGACAAGCTAGTTGATCCTCTGTATACCACCTGGTGCAAGTCATGATATAAATGTGCCAACATATAGCTCCCCCACGCATATCTCTGCGGCTGCCCCATCATCAGCTCAATAATCCTCCCCCACCCAATTGATAGTCCCTTTGACTAATAGTCCGGACAAAGGAAGCCTCCAATGAATGCACCCAACACTGTAGGTAAGGCCAGATATCCCCTAAAGTCTACCCATGGTACCCAATACTCTGCTATCCGCACATCCCCAAACACCCTCCTAAGTGCATTTGTACCACCTAAATCCTTGTGGTCATAGAACACAAGGGCACCTACCACTGGGATCCCCAAAATCCTGTATACGTCCTCTGGGGTCACCGTCATCTCACCCATTGGAAAATAAAAAGTATTATGCTCAGAATGCCATCTCTCTACTAGCACATTCAACAGTCCTCTATTGACTCGAATAGGAGGCATAGATAATAATGGTCCCAACCCACATCCAACTATCAACTGTACATCTACAGGTGTGAGATCTCGTATCCAATCCCAACCTACAGGGAAGCACTCTCTAATTTGAAGGTTTTTGAAAACCTCCTATTTTTGGTCATCACAAGGACAATCAATCAGACTCATATCATCGACTCGTATCAAAGCAATCTATCTACTTCACATCATACATATCAGTGACCCATATCAATCAGATTCATATCAAGTGACACATATCAGACTCATATCAAGTGCATCATATCACATGACCCATATCAAGTGTTCTATCTAAGGGACTCATATCATGAAATCAATGCAAAATCTATTTACCTGAATATCAAATCAATCTACTTTATCATCATCTACTATTTGTTTTTCTTTTTTAGGAAAGCAAATTTATCAACAATCAAATCATCCTCCTATTTGTACTTTAGTCATGAATGCAAATATGTTTTCAATCACATCATCTACTATTTGTTTTATATCGCAGAAAGCAAATTTATCAGAAGTCATATCAATCATCTACTCTTTGTTTTCTAAAAGCAAAGTTATCACACAAAATGCAAACAATCATTCCACTCTTTGGAAACAAAGTTATCAACTATCTACTCTTTGCTTTCTATTTTTGAAAACAAAGTTATCAATTCATTTATCAAAATTTGCTATCATTTCTATCCATATCAAGATAATTTATCTATCTATTGACCAAAGAAGAAATAATACATCATCATTTTCATCACTTTCATCATACAGTGCATTCTGCCTAAATTTTCCTAGATGTGCTAATCTATGGCCTAAAAGCACTATAACCCTATATGGGTTGAAGTTTTCCCCTGATGTGCTAAAACCATAGATGCGCCATTTTGTGCCCTCAAAGTGCTAAATCAAATCCTGAATGCGCTATTTCCTTATATGTGCTAAATCCCTCATCGAATGTGCTATTTCATCTACCCAATGTGCTAAAACCCTAAAAGTGCTAATATGTTTCCTATATGCGCTAAAGTACCCACTTCCCACTAGAATCCTATAAGCACTACTCTGCGTATCGGATGGGCTAAACTGCCTCCTACCTAGCAAAGCTAAATCAAACCCTATATGCGCTACAAAACACATCGAAAGCGCTACTCTATTTCCTAAAAGTGCTAAAACAGACTGCTAAATCTTGAATCTACGTAAAAATGTCTCAAAAATCAACTACAAATGAAAATTTTCAAAGCAAAGTGGGTTGAATCAACTCACCGGTGGTCCATATGTGGCTAGTCTCTGGTATTGGCTAGCCCACCCGAATCTATGCCTTGATAAGGAATCTCCATCTCGCTAAGTCATCGTCAGAGCACAAAATCAGTAAAGTCAAAAGGTGAAAATGACTTGCCCTTTTTACCGTTTTACCTTTTAAAGGTCAAATAAGGTGGGTTTTTGGTGGCATTTTGTTTTTATTTTTATCTTTTTATCAAATTTTGACCTTATTTTCAAACTGGGGCATCTTTTAATCAATTATTGGGAGCTAAATCATTGCGTCCCTCTCATCATCCGAATTTTATCATCAAATCAACATTTTTCTCATCATCAGTGATTTTTCTCCCGAGGGGGCATCATCAATATCAGACACGATTTTTTTTAATTAGGGACATATCAGTTAAATTTTTTTCGATCAAGGGCAAAATCAAACACAACAATTTTTTTGTAAAGCAAGAACATTTTCTTTGAAGCAATGTGTTTCACACATTACTTCAAAGAGGGGAAAAATGTATATGCATAAAATTGGTCATGTCTAATTAATCCTGGCACTTAATTAAATATTTATTATTTAATTAATCTCTCTACAAGTCCTCTACATATGATTAAATTTAATTAATTTAATTATTTTGTTCATTCACTTTATTCTTCCGCCATAATTAAATAAATCAACTTAATTTAATTATTTCACATCCATATGTCTACTGGATTAATTAAATAAATACCCTTTTATTTATTTTAATTAATTATCACCTTTTGAATTTAACTAAGTCTTTTGATTTAATTAAATTTAAATATTTCCTTTCTCATATTCAAATCTTTCTTTTAATTAATTAAATATTTTATTTAATTAATTTCATGTACATGTCATTTTCTAGAAAAAAATTAAATATCTTTATTTAAATAAATACCTTTCATATATTTTCAAATCATAATTAAATATTTTATTTAATTATGAAATCTTCCATTTTCTTCAAATCTTAATTAAATATTTTATTTAATTAAGAAAAATCTTCATGTCACCCATAAATAAATAACTGAATTTATCTTCAAAATCTTTCCAAAATATCACAAAAATATGATTTTTACAAATCATCTTTATCATCTCATCTTATCTCTTCTACGAAAAAGGAAAAAAATCTTGCTTTATGGTTTTCTTCTATTTTTCTCTCCAATCTTTCCATTTTTGACCATTCGATCTGCCAGGAATTTTCATAGCCATTGATTACATCAGCCAATTAGAATCTTTCAAAAACTCTATAAATGCCCCTACGAATCCAAGCATTGGTTACACACAGACAGACAGACACTGACATACACACACTCATTGACTATTAGTAGCATTCTAACATTTCTATCATCTTAGCATTATCATTATCATCTTTAGCTTTCATAATTTCGTAATCATTCATTCTAGCAATCATGTCGAGTTTAAGCATGCATTCATCTTCAAATCTTGTTCTTTAGGAAGACTGTTTGTTGAGCCTAGCACACAATCTGAGAGCAAGCTGGAATCGACAAAAACACTGGAGATAGAGGACAATAAGACGACATCAAGGACATAAGACTAAGTTTGCATTCTTTTTATTTGATTCTATGTTTTGATATAATGTCTTATTGGTGTGCTTGATTTTTTTTAAAATCTACATTTATTCATACACTTAAAAATCGAACACACATCCGGTATACTTGAATCATGAAATACTCCAAAATTTTCCTTTGAACTTAACTTCCAATGATCTTTTCAACTAGCCAACACTTGCCATAAGCTTTAGTTTTCACTTGGGCCCCCAAGTCTTATAGTATTGGGGTGTGTTGTGAGACCATAAAAAACTAACTATTACATTGATTTAACCCTAAATATTATAGTGTGTGAGCATGATCATAACCTAAGCTAAACTTGCTAGATGCACATGAAATAAACCCAGATTTAGCTAGTTAAGTCAAGCTTCCAATGAAATACTTGAAAACATTGAACAAAAAATCTATTAAACAAGAAACTAACTATAAAGGCATAATGGGAACTATTTTAATGCCTCAAACCTCATCCCATTTGGGGGATTGGTGTTACATTTATGTGGAATGCTAGCTCTTTCCCAACCCCTTATTTGAAACAATCTTTCAAATAGATTCCATTGATGAAGATTGATGAAAATGGATGAAAGATGAGTTAAAATGGATGCAAAACTAAGCTAAAATGGATGCTAAATGTTGAAATGGTAATGGAGAATGCTCTAAAATTCAATATAGTCTAGTTACTCTAAATGAAAGTGGATCCTTTTCTTATATAAATGAGGAGTATTTATAGGAGAAATGGTTGAACCAATGGCTGAGAAGCAATGAGAGGAGATGGCATAGATCAAGGATTCTCATCAATGGATGAGAATGCAAGTTGACAAGGATCAAGTATTTTAATCAATGGCTCTCATTGATTTGAAGAAGCACACTTCCTAAAAATTAGGAAGTTGTTAGGAAGTTTTTTATAAGATTCTTCTCATTTTGGAGGAGTGCAAATGGAGGAATATTCTAAGAGAATATTCCCTTGCAATTGGAAAGGTGAGATAAATTAAAGCTAATTAAGTAATTTAAGAAATTACTTAATTGTGCAAGATGGAGGAAATTAGGATTTTCATTAAATAATTAACTTATTTAATGAAAGGGTAAAATTAATGACATTCAACTAAACAATTCACATTATCTAATTAAATAGGATGAAAATTAGCATGAAAGGGTATGAATTAGCCAAATAATATTGATTATTTGATTAATAGGAGGAAATTATAAATTTAGTTAAATAATGAAGATTATTTAATTAAATGGTCAAAAAGAGGTGATTCAGGACGAAATGGTGTTAGTAATCAAATTCAGATGTGCAATATCGATTAGGAATATTTTAACTGTCTACATTTTTCCCCTCTTTAAGGTGATGCACCTATTACATTGGTTCAAAGAATTATGCTTTTCAAATCAATGTTGTTGCTCAGATCAAAAAATTTAAATTTTTTTTTTTTTTTAGATGCCCCACTGTTGCCCCAGTGGAAGGAATTATGTTGGTACCTTGCCCCCCTCAAAAGATTGGGCAAAATTTTTAATTTTCAGGTCAAGATCGTGACAAAGATTTAACATAGGTTCAGTTGCAAGAAATCAACTCCAAGATGCAAAAACAAGCTCAAAAGCATAAAAAATGCCTCAAAATAAGCTACATAGCTCAAAAATTGTTTAAAACAATTAAAAATGCCATTTTCCCACCTTAATTAGGGAAAAAACCCTATTTTTTTTGGCTTAAATAGAGGTTGAGGGGTCATTTTCTATTCATTTGCACACTTTCCTTAAAGAGATCCTGTTCATTTTTTCTCCAACCTCCTAAAAAAATGGGCAATCCAACGCTTCCCGAGCACCTCATAGACAAGGTGCGAGAGTACCAGTGACCAACCAATGTAGGACCCTTGGTACACATTTTGAAAATTTTCTTGTTTTTCGTATTTTTGTGCATTTATTAGGCGTTTAAGAGCGGAACAATTGCATCACTGTATTGCAATGCCTTTGTCGCAGTCGATGGCTCAATTACGCTATAGTGGCACATTTGTCATGATGCATCACATTGTTCAATTTAGGTCTATGGGCACTATTGTAGGATAGTGTCGCTATTGTCAAATGGTAGCACAATGTGCAATTTCTATCGAGTGTCACGATTGAAGTGTCGATGCATAATTACAAAATATTGTCACACTAGGTGATTTGGGTCTAGCATCGCACTCAAATGCCGATGCATAATTGCATATAGCGATGCAATTGTAATTCTACTAAAGTGGCGCAATTGTTAAATCATTGTGCAATTACAAATTTAAGGTTTTAGACTCCAAATTTCATCATTTTTTAGCAAATTTGATGTTGTACACTTTGTGCATGTAGGAGACCATTTGACCGATCATGTCTCATGAGCATCGGCTTGACATTCTTTCTTACATTCATCATTTTAGGGATGATGAGAACTTTATTGTCAACATGATTGGATTAGGGTTTGTAGCTCACATGGCAGAGATCTGGACCCATCTGGTGATGATGATAGCATTGATTGAGTGATGACACAACGAGACTTCCTCGTTTCATCTACCTACTGGGGAGGCCACAATTACATTAGAGGATGTATGGCACAATCTATGAATATCCATCCATGGAGAGAGTTTTTTACAACACTAATTTTTGGACATACACGATATTCAATGTGCTTGAGCTGAAGAATTTTTGGGTGGATAGCCACCAGATCAACCTGCAAGATTATAGAGGGCAGGTGCTAGACTTGACACTAGTTATTGGAGCACTAATTTTGGGAGTACTAGTTCTCGATCGACAAGACAAAGGATTTAGCTTCGGTTGGGGACTTGCTGGGAAGGGATGGTGCAGAGGATGACAGTTTATGTTTGAGGCCTAGTTGTACTTGCCTCTTTATATCATATGCATTAGGTCATGTACCTGAGGGGGTGAGCGATAGGATCCATAGTCACTTTGCTACACATTTGGGCATGGGAGCATATTTTTGTGCTCTAACCAATCATTACACTTGTTGACACTAATCTGGATCATCCTGCTACATACGGATATGTGGCCATGACCACTTTACAACAAATAGGCACCATGGGCATTGCCTATTGGAGGCGAGTTATTGATATGATTTTTTTTATGGAGGTCATGGATTTAGGTGCATCCTTGGTATGATGACCAAGAGTAGTTATTTTATGCTCGCCAAACTAGGTATATTTTGGGATGGGAGTATACCACGATGGAGAGATATCTCCCTGACTAAGTGGCTCATCAGTTTGTCAAGGTCCAAGATATAGTAAAACCCACCTACAAAGTTTTTTTTGCATGGACTATTTGAGAGACAATGTGGGGATAGCAAGTCCTACCACAAGTCACCATCGATGATTTTTGAGCTCTTGTCCCATAGTTGTGGGTATATGTAGGTGAACCTGATGATGGAGGGACCACTCCTGTATATGATGTCTAGTTTCTTCAGTTTGTCCCGGTTCGATTGATAAATCCAGCAGGGGGACAAGTTCATGGACATGGCAAAGGTCAAAGCTAGAGGAAAATTAGAGGATAGGGTTGAGGATAGTAGCAGCCTCCCTAGGATGGCCACGATGGATGGGTGCCTAGTGATGGGCACCACCAACAACAAAAGGATGGTCAAGGGTGAGACATGTGCTAGGACATGTTCCATTGATTCATCCATTGAGACAAGAACCACCACCACCGCTACCATATCAACAGAGATAGTAGCAGCAACAATAGCCCCAGGGTCCTAACCCATGAGATGTGTATATCTAGGCTCTCACTGTTGAGAGAGATAAATTGAGATAGGAGCAAGACACCACTTTCCAAGAGTGGGATGCAAATTGACAGTGAGTACAACAGGTACAATAGCTCACTATCTAGCTGGCTCAAGAGACAGGGCAGTGACAACAGCTAGAGGCTGCGGCTGCCTAGGCCAACATGCACAAAGCTAGGTTGTGTCTACACACATGTACAAGTAGGCTATGATGGAGGTTGCTAATTATAGGACACTATATTATAGTGATGTTCCTTCGCACCGATAATAGCCAAATTTTTCACATTGGAGCAGGATGGCACCCAGTGGTTTAGGAGGTGCTCCTTCAGTCCATTAGCCCTCTAGCACCGAACATCGACAACCTTCAGCGAGACACCAAGATCAGTCCCATTATGATGACAAGTAGAGCCAAGGCTAGCCTTGCATTCGTAGACACATATTTTATGTACAACCATGATTTATGATGTATATAAATTCATTGGCTAATTTATGATAGCCTCATGTATATCCATTTTTGGTGACATTACACACTAATTCAAATTTTTACATCATGACAGTCATATTTTGATGATGATATATATATGAGATGATTTGTTGTGACACTTTATTATGTGATGTTATATGATACAAAATGTATGATTTATGATATGAATGCAATGCAATGGATGATTTACTTTCTTTTTCAGTATCTTATCTACATGATATATGATGATGATGTAGAATGTTCATGCTATGAGATGGTTGCATTTATTTTAGTGTATTTTCTATGCGATGATGTTATGTTTATGCTATGATTATGATTATAATATTATGCAAGGTGTATGTATGTTGATGGTTTGTGGATGCGGGATGGATGCATTATTATTTTTTTCGACTGTCATGATACATGTTAGTGTGGAAAGAAGATAGAAGAATGGGATGAATAGGTTAACCATTGATTTTGAGATTGATTCAGAAGTCCAACAAGCCTATGATTCTTCGAGACTTTATTAGATATGGTAATGAGATTGATGATTTTCTTGTTTTAGGGATTGGGATACTTCATCATTTCATTCCTTATTTTTGATATAACACACAAACACGATGCATCACGGTATTGATAACCAAGATGGATTTGTATCTAGTGTGATGGGTTGTGACTCTGCAAACAAATAAGCTAATCCTTGATCACACTTGACATATGGAAACCTCATTGGAATGTAGTTTAGAAGTTTAGAATATTTCAGACCAAAGCATACACAATAGTCAACAATTTATTCAAAACGACCTTTGTACACATAACAAAGCAAGTATTCGCCAAGGTTATTTTACAAGAACATCCCACAAGTATAACAAATGAAAGATAATGATCAATGCCCCATTCCTTTCTCTCTAAATAATTTTGATAAACATCATTGAGAGGTCCTCAAAATGGGTCAATAAGATAAATCATTTAAGAAAATATCAAAATGAACAAACAATTAATGTTATTTATATCTCTTGCCAAAGTAACATAACAAAGGTGATTTTTGATGATGATGTCCATTGTAGGAAGGATGCATCCTAGGACATTTTTATATGATGTTTTGACTAAGATTAATTTTTTGATAGGTCATTGATACAAATGTTATCAACTTGTTTACTCATGATCTAGACTTTAAATTTTTACATTTAGGTTCACACTTCACGAATTGCCACACTTGTTTCTACTTGTTTTAAGAAAGGTTGATGATGATGATCAATTTATTATGGATGAAAGTTTATTGTGAATGAAAGCGAAATGGGATGGGTGGTTTTGAACTTTTTGGATCATTTCAATGTTTTTGATGCATTTGCAATTGTTTTGAGGCTGTTTTTGGTCTTTTTGGGTGTATTTGGATGTTTAGGTTTTTAGGTTATTTGAGGTTGTTTAGGATTTTTTGAATGTTTTCCAACGTTTTGTGTTATCCAATTTTTTGATGTTTTTTTGTTTTCTGAGACCTAAGGGGAAATTGACCTGACACCTCAGGGGCTCATTAGTGATGGCCTTGCCTATGTTATACATGCTGAGATGATGTAGTTCGACTGACTCTAACCAATAATAGTTTATTGATGAGACATGAACATTGATGGATTATCAGTTTATTGTGACATACTCCTAAAGGACTAACCTAATGCCTTGAGGGCACATCGATGATGGCCTTGCCTATGTTCAAACTCAGAGACGATGTAGTTCGACAACCATGTTTTTTATTTTTTGACTTTTTGACCTGTTTAGGGATTTTGATGTGATTTAGATGTTTTTGGTTTTTTGAAGATGTTTTGGATTTTTGAATCTACAACTTTTCAAATGTTTTTGGATTTTGGCTATACAAGATTTTGATTTTTTTTTGAATTTTGATGTTTTTAAAATATTTTAGATTTTGATGATTTTTCAATTGCTTTTGGATTTTGTGAATAACTTTAAGATATATAAGAACCTAATCCTATGCAAGTATAGAAAAATTCCCCTAGTGTTTTGTGATAGACTACCCCGATATAGGCAAGACAAATCAACCTTAGGAATGTGCCAAGTAGTACAAAGGGGAATATGATACATGATATCCAACTATGATACAAATGTGTATGTGTGATGGAATAAAAAGGATATAGGATGCAATGGATGAATGTGATGGATAGCGAAGATGACAATCCAAAGAGCCAATCATGGATGGATGGTGCTTATTTATGCAAGGCACCTGTTTGCCAGGTTTTCACGAAGGTACTTTCCCAAAGTGCCACCGAAGTGGTTTTCACTAGAGGATGATTTTTTTCTTTACTATTTTCAATCCTTTTTCTTTTTTTTTTGGATTTTTTTGTTTTTCTTAGATTTACACCCTTCAAGCCTAGGCATTAAATTTTTTTGAGATACAAGTTGTTGATAGGTTCCTGCAAGGGTTCTCCTTTAGGTGTTGACAATTGATACACTCCTAAACTGTAACTAGTTGTGACAAAAAATGGTCATAACTAATTAGGCTCAAACTTCTCTTTTCTATACTAATCTAGCATATTATTTTGATTATTTTTTAGTACAAGATCTCCCACCTGGAAGGAACGACTTTTTATTTTCTTATTATAGCTCCTTCTGAGTCAATTTTGGTAAGCCTGCAAATGATTCAAAGCATCAAGATGACACTCATCCAACAATTCTAGCTTGTTCAATCGAGACACCCTATATTCTTCATCTATAGTTAGATTTTGCAGTGACACTCTCAGTGATGGGAGCTCAACCTCGATGGGCAGGATAGCTTCAGATCCATAGACTAGGGAAAAGGGTGTAACACCTATAGGCATGTAGATAGTAGTTCTAGATAGGCCCATAAGGCGAGATTTATTTGCAGATGTGAGTCACGACCAACTTCATTGACTATCTTCTTGAGGATTTTCAGGATGGTTTTGTTTGAAGCCTCAGCTTGACTGTTGCCCCTGGGATAGTAGGGAGTAAAGAACCCGTGTTGGATATTGAATTATTGGCATAAATCACAAACATCCTGATTTTTGAAAGGTGTCCCATTATCTGAGATAAGGGCTTGTGGAACACCATAGTGACAAATAAGGTAGTTCAGGATGAATTTAGATATATATTTTTTTTCTTGTGATGTAGGTCATAGGGATTGCTTCAACTCACTTCATAAAATAATTAGTGGTTGTAATGATAAACTTGTGACCATTAGATGAGGTAGGGGTGATATTTCCTATGAGGTCAAGTACCCACTGCAAGAAATGCCAAGGTATAACAATTGGTCGGAGTTCTTAAGCTAACGCATATATGAGGTCCCCATGTTGTTGACACTGCATGCACTTCTTAACATATTAATGAGCTTCCTATTCCATGGTAGGCCAGTAGTACCTTGTCCTCAACAGTTTCTTAAATAAGGTCATACCACTAAAATGTGATCCACAAATTCCTTCATGCGCTTATTTCAACGTAGTCAAAGCTTCCTCTTGATTAAGACATCGTAGTAATGCCCCTTCAAGACTTCGAAGGTAAAGGGTATCACCTAGGATAATGAATCAGGATGCTTTCTTGACAAAGGTTTTATTAAGATTTGGAGTAATTTTAGATGGAAGGATACCTCTATGTAGGTAGGTGAAGATGTCATGGTACTAAGGAGAACCGAGACTGACAATTTCACATATAAATTTAGATTTAGGTACCTCAAATGTTGGTACGAGAAGCTGCTCGATGGGGAATTCACATTTAAGAATGTTGTGTGGCATGTCTAACAAGGAGACCCAATGGTTTCCATGGCATCATTTGCTCGATTGTTGACACATGGTATTTTCTTAAATGTTATGTCAATGAAGAAATCCTTGAGACTTTCTATCATCTTCTTGTAAGGTGTGAGCTTATCATCTTTAGTCTGATAGTCATCATTGACTTGATTTACAATCAGCTATGAATCTCCATAGACCTTTAGTTCTTGGATTTTCCATTGTACCACAATTCTTAGTTCCCTACTATAAGAGCTTCATACACGACAATGTTATTGGTGCATGGGAAAGATAGCCAATATGATTTAGGAATACAATCACCCTATGGGCTGATGAAGATAATTCCTACTCTAGAACTGTGTTGTGTATGTGATCCATCAAAGTACATCTTCCACTAATCCACTACGTTGAGGAAAAATACTGACTCATCAGGAAATTTAGACACTAATAGATTTTCTACATAGATGGGTGCCTCTGCCAGTTGATCTGTGATGACCTACCCCTTGATAGCCTTCCACTCTACATATTCTATATCAAACTTTGCTAGGATCATCACCCATTTGGGTGATCCCACAATAGTGGTTTACACTTTTTGGGATATCCTAATTTTTGTTGAAATCACATTTTTTATAAAATATAATGATTTAAGCCTTGAAAAGTTCCATTTAAAGGATTCCAATTGAAGAGGGTTTGATCAAACCACCTTAGATCAAACCCCCTTGGATAGAACCCCGCTAGTTTTAAACCATACCTATAACAGAGTCTCCTTTACATCTATCAAAATCTTGATAAAAAACCACTTTTGATTTACCTTTTGGGGGAACAAATGAATTTATTTAAATTTGTTTTTGTAAGTATGTATTCCTTATTATAAGCTTCCCAAAAAGTATAATATTTAATAAATTTAATTTGATTATCATATTTATTTTTTATTTCTTGTGAATGTAGGTTTTTCACTGAAAATCAAACTCTCTATTCTTCACATGTGGAAAAATAGCAAATTATCAAAAAAAAATTTGAAAAATATCTATGCACTAGATATTGATGTCCTTGATCCAACAAAAAAAAATTGAATTTCGATACATACAAAAAAAGTTATGTTTTAGCCAGTTAATCATGTATAAATTATAACTGGTTTGAATTTGAAACTTAATTAAGAAAAAAATATTCAATGAAATGTTATGAAACCAATTTCATGCACTAGATATTATAGTTATGAATCTAATTTAAAAAAAAAAAAAATCCTTCATAGAAAAAAGTTGTGTTAGCTAGTAATGTCACTCTTTAAAAATGGTGTTTACTATTAAAAACTAGTTTTCAAAGGAGATGGAAAAAGAAGTGCAATATGATTCCAAATTTTTTGAAAAAAATATATTTAGAATGTACAAAAAAAATGTCACAAATCACTAGTTTGCATCATCTTCAAATTCCTCATGATTTAGCTGCTATAGGTGCCTGAAAGTGAAGATTTAGTTTAAAAAATTTAGTTCAATGTCTAGTTTGGCCAAAAAATTTAAACCAATATTGTGGGATCACCCATTTAGACATTCATCTAGTGAGATTTTCCTTAGATAACTAATATTTCAGTGGATTAATCTTAGGAATCAACTTTATTTGGTGTGAAAAGATGTAGTGTCTAAATTTTTGTGAAGCAAAGACTATTGCTAGGAAATCCTTTTCAATGGGTGAGTAATTCATCTCATATCCAACCAAAGTATTGCTAATATAGTAAATTACTCTTTCCTTCCCTGTTTCATCATGCTAAGCAAGAAGAGAACCCAAAGTCGTTGATGTAGTCAAGATATATAGGATCAAAGGTTTCTCTGGTACTGGTGGCATAAGGATAAGAGGTGTCAATAGATAGTCTTTGATTTGTTGGAAGGATTTGTCACATTTCTCGTCCCATTTGTATGTTATTCCTTTGTGAAGAAGATGGGAAAAGGGGTGGATCTTATTTTCAAGATGTGATATGAATCTCCTGATAGACTGCAATCTCCCTTGTAATCCTCGCATTTGCTTCAATTTTTGCAATGGATCCATATCAAGATTGCTTTGACCTTGGTTGGATCTATCTCAATCCCTCTTTGTGACACTATGTACCCTAGGAGCTTTCCTGTTGTGACACGAAAGACACACATTCTTGGATTCAACCGCGATTTTTACTCTTCAAGTCTATCAAATATTGGTCCTAGTAGTTCTATATGATCCTTCCTCATTCTTTACTTGTCTAAGATGTCATCCACATAGTCTTCAATAGTTTTATGGATCATGTCATGGAAAATAAATGTCATTCCTCTCTAGTAAGTAGCTCCAACATTCTTCAACCCAAATGGCATCATATTCCAACAATAGGTTCCCCATGGACATGTGAACGTTGTTTTGTGTTGGTCTTTCTTAACAATCATGATCTGGTTGTAACTTGAGAATCTATCCATAAGTGATAACATCTCATGTCCAACAGTCAAATCCATAATGATATCGATATTTGGAAGATGAAAGTCGTCTTTGGGACATGCTTTGTTTAAGTATTTGAAGTGGCTACATACTCTGATGCTCCCAGTGGATTTGAAGACTAGCACCAGGTTTGAAACTCACTTAGGATAGTCTATTGGTCAGATAAATCCCATGTCAAGAAGTTTCTACAATTCTAGTTTAACCAACAATTCTATTTGTGGGTGCATCTTTCTCAGCTTCTACTTTACTAGTTTAGCTTTAGGATAAACTGCTAGATGGTGTACAACCATTTTAGGGAAAATCTAGGCATATCTATATAGGACCATGCAAAGTTTTCCTTTTTCTATTTTAAGAAAGTTTCCAAGTTTGTTTACTCCTCATCTAATAGCGATTCTACATAGAAAATAATCTTAGGTGCTAGATTTGTCCCCACATTTACTAGATTAGCTTTCTCTGCAAGTACTGTTGACATCTTTGGATGCATTGCACTAAGAGGAAGATTGAATCCCTCATCATTCGACGCCTTAGAGAGGTTTTCACCATCAAATGCATCCTTTATTTTTCCTATTTTATGATTAGAAAGTGTCACAGCGTGGTTTTCACTTACAGATCGACATGTGATTCTCATATCATTTATTTTGTGATAGAGGGACTTGATCATTTCCCCGTAGTAATCCTACATATCCAATTCAATATTGAACCCTACTATGTGATCCTCATATGGCATGTTATCACGTAGTCCCATAAACTCATAGATTGCTTCATCATTTTCAAACAAATCTAAAATAGGCAGTCCTCGTTGGTCCCAGTTTAGGAGTTGATGGTAGACTAGCTTTAGTTCAATGATTGGCTATTTAGAGCAAAGGATGTAGTGGTTATCATGAATATGGAAGTATCTTGAAATAATTTTGTAATATCAAGGGGAAATTCATTGAGGGTATCATCACATGATGTAGGTAACCAAGAGGAAGATTTGGATCATTTATTAGAAGCACCCTTGCCAAGAATGGTCACCTTTCTAGTGGTACATCCAAAACCAAGATTCTTGGTTCATTTCTCAGGAGTGAGGGGTTCTAGAAAATAATTTTCATTTTTCCCTAGCTTATCATTCTTGTTGTATCCTCAATCCATCATTAGCTGCAATCCTTTGTTGTCATCTTCCATTGAAAGAATAGGCATGGGTCTGTTATCCTGATATAACAATTTGGATACATCTTCTTTGTTAATGACCTCTTTGTTTAAATCTCCTCACTTGGTGAAAGTGGTAGATGCTACTTTCATTGTTTCAGATACCTTGTTAATAGTTCGAGGCTTCCCATGAGATTTAGGAAAAAGAGGCAACTCTCCAAGCTAAAAAGAATCCTTCTTCAAGTTATAGTCCCCACATCCATTATCTTTGATCACTGTCTTGATGTCCGGTATGTTTTGCATGATGGGTGTTTTGGATTCAAATATAGAAGCTATGGAATATGGGTCAACAAACGAGGAGGATGTTGGCCCTTCATCATTTTTAGGCACTTGTGGGATCTTGTAGTATTTTGCTTCAAGGTTCTTGCAGTAATAGAATGGCTTGAGATTGCCATGGATTGTAACTTCTTTATCTTCATAAGGAAATTTAACGCATTGAGGGTATGTGGAAGCTATGAGTTGTATGGCATGGAACCATGGATAACCCAAAAGAATGTTGCAAGGAAGGTCAATATTGAGCACTTGGCAAGTATTTTCAACAATGGTGGGTTCTACTTGGATAGGGAGCTTGATTGTGCCTTGAGAAACCCATTCTTGATCATCATATGCCCGTATGGTAACACCTTTTTCCTTTTTAATGGAATCTTCAGAGAAACCCAAGTTTTTGATTAGTTGAAGGGTACAAATATTTAGACCAACACCTCCATCCACCACAACTCTTTTGACTTTTTTCTTATGAATGACGACCTCAAGGTGTCATGTGTGATAGTGTGATGGTTACTTTGGGAGGTATTTCTAAAAAAAGGTGAGAAGATGACAAGTGGTGATGTGTCCTATCATAGCTTGGAATTTATCAGTATCAAGATTCTCAAGTATGGAAGAAGTGGATAAAGCCTTTTCTAAGATATCCATATTTGTGGGGATAGTTTCATTAACTCCAAGATGGAGATCTAGGCAGGAGTCTTCTTCAATTGGTCTAGGAGACTATAATAACTAGGGTTCAAATTTGAAAGTGTGGATTGTACCCTAGGTTGTGATGATGCTCCTTGGATTGTGACCTTTCCTCGATGTGTGGTGACTCCACACTCCATATTAGGCCCTTTGATCATGATGACGGATATGAAATTATTGCAAGATGCGACCACATTGTTATAAAAATGACCTCCATTGGACTAATCCTTTCCTTTTCCATTGTTGTTTCCCTTGTTATGATCCAAAATCGAGTTCTTATATATTTTGAGGTCTTGGTTTCCTGATTGTTGACCAATAGTCACGTCTCTATTATTGATTAGATATTGGATGAGGTTTTTCAGTTTCATGAAATTCGTTGTCTTATGTCCCTTAATCATATGTAAATCACAAAGATCCTTCTCATTATACCATGGTGGTTTAAATTTAGGTTCTTGGTAATTTTGATATTTGGGGAGCGTAATGAGATTGGATTGCACCAAATTTTGCATGAATCTTTCAATAGGTTCCCCCAATGGTGTGTACTTACGTCGTTGAGGGTAGTTTTTTCTAGGGGGTGGTCCTCTTTATATGGTTGCATTGTTGACTTGGTTGTTTTGTGGCTACGTGTTTGTTTGTTGCATGTTTTTTTGTGTGTTTGTTGGTTGATGGTTTGTTTGTCTGGGAGCACTTATGACCAGTTTTGCATCAATGACACCATCATTAGTTATGTTCTTGTTCTTGGACCAAACACGGGACTTGTTATTAGAACTAGTAGATGGGCGGTTTTCCTTGTATGTTTGTGTGTTTCCTTGTACAATAAGGGCTCTTTCAATGTTAAGGGCCCTAGGGATGAGTTCCTCGTATGATGTAACACAATGCATTTTTCATTTGAAGGATAAATTTGTGTCTATGTTGGCAACAATGATCCCTATTTATTGCTCTTTTGGAATGGGCCATTTACTTTTGTTGGCTCTATGCCTCCATCATTGTAAGAAATTTACAAAGGATTCACCCTTATTCTATTTTAGGGTGTACAATTCTTCCAAGCTTACGTCCATGTCTAGGTTGTAGGAGATGTGATCCACAAACTAATCAATTATGTCTTGGAATGTTTGAATTCTCAGAGATAAATGTGAGAACCATTATATTTTTGGGCCTCACAAACTACATGGGAAAAGACACATTAGACAGGAGTCATTGTAAGATACTCCCATGCATGCTATGTAAAACTCCTTGATATGATCCTTTGGATTTCCCCACCCTTTATATTTTTCAAACTTAGGTATTTCAAAGCCAAGCGGGAATAGTATCATTGCAATGTTTCTATCAAATGGGTATGGACACAAGTCCCATTGTGCGTGTGATTTCTTGGTTTTCCCCATTTGGATGTCTTTGATTTGTTGTGTGATCACCCTAATTTGTGAGGACAAATCATCTTGTGGGTTTGGCGGCGGAGCATGCGTGTTATATTATGGAATGGTAGATGAATTAAATGTGGGATTTTGATATGGGAGTGTGTTATATGGTGTGTATGGATGACTTTGATATTGCGTATGTATTGGTGATAGTGGTGGAGGGGTGTTGTATGCTCCTTGTGAAGTTGGGTTCAAGACGTTTTGTTGTGTTCTTGAGTATGGTTGTTGGGGGTTATAGTACAAGCCTTATTGTTGTGTAAGCACTTGTTGTTGTTGAGCATATTGTTGTGCTTGCAATTTTTGGGATTGTAATTGAGCTTGTTGTTGTGCTTGTAATTGAGCTTGTTGTTGCACTTTTAATTAAGCTTGTAATTGTGTATGTTGTTGTGCTTGCAATTGTGCTTGATGTTGGGATTGTTGTTGCACTTGTAGTTGAACTTCTTGTTGCGCTTTTAGTTGAGCTTGTTGTTGTTGGGATTGTAATTGAGCCTATTGTTCTTGTGCTAACAATTGAGCTTATTGTTGTTGCGCTAGAAAGTGAGCTTGTTGTTGTTGTTGATTGACAATAGGTTGTTGATAAGCCAATGTATTTTTTCCTTGTGGTGATGGGATGGTGTTTTGGTCTAGGACGAATTGACTTGTTTGCATGTATTGGCTTGAGATGTTTTGATTTTGTGGAATGAGTGATGAATTTTGGGGGATTATGTTGTGAGTGATTTGTGGGTGGAGTTGATTATGGGGTGGTTGATGTGTGATCAAAGGGTTGGACATTTGATTTAGATTTCGTATTCTATAAGAGAAAAATTGCACCCTCGCGATTTCCCTTACTTTTTTGTTTCCACTTTAGTGTCCTCTCCTTTAGCATCTTGAGTAGGCTCATTTTGGCCCTTGCATTAGCCTTTTTTCCCTCTCAAGATGCTCCAACACCCCTTTTTAGCAGCCATGCTTGCATGTTAATTCTGCAATGGACTTTGTGTCTTTCGGGACCGTGTTGTTTTGGTGTGACGTGTCCAAACACTAGTGTGTCGCACAAACGTACATGCGCCACACTAGCATCCTGCGATGTTTCAACACTTAGACAACCATTTCCAAGCATGTTTTCCACTTGTCACCTAAGTTTGTTGATGGAAACGGCTCAAGATTCTTTGAAATGGCTTGGGAAGCTTCTCTTCCCTCCTTAAAAGTCCTTTGTTCACTTCATTTGAGGGGTTACTTCTTCAACAACTAACTCCACTCTGCTAATTTTTAGCTTGACTCCATCACTTGCTCACACATATAGCTTGTTGTAGCAACTTCAAGCTCTCACAAGCTTCCATTACAAAATTCTTGATAGCCTTCTTGGCTCTCGCATTTCCACTTCTATGCTTGTGAGCATCTTGGGATTCCATGTCCCCTACTAGTTACATATTTACTTTGTGATACGGGTTCTCCTCCTCGAGCGGGGTTTGCTTTTATCACATTCTTATTTGTGATACAGGTTCTCCTCCTCGAGCGGGGTTTTCTTTTATCACATACTTATTTGTGGTGCGGGTTCTACTCCTGAGTGAGTTTTTCTTTCACCACACACTTTGTTCATCATGCTCTTTATCTTCTTGGCTATCTGTGGAGGTGGGAACACCAAAACGGGGGTTTGACTAAGGAAAACCCCTATACAACCCCAACATTCTCTCCAAATATTTTGCTTGTGAGTTTTGAAGACTTTGGTTCGGCGGAGGCTTCATCGCTCCCACGATTGTGAGTATTTATTTCCTTTTCTTCTCCTTACCTTTGCCATTTCTATTTCTGTATCTCAGTCCTATCATTTTCTGTTACTCTATTGTATTATGTGGTCTTAGCATTCAAAGTAGAAAGAGTCACTTTAGGTGTTTTTGTGATAAACTTGTCCTCTGATTCGTATGAGACGCCAGCGCACCTCTGAGACACTAGCGTGCTACACTGTCATTCTCTTTTTACGTTGACATCCTTTGGCTGAGATCCTATCAGTTTGTCAGAGACCTTATGTGACCTTCTCCTTCTGATTCCAGAATTTCCACACTGTTCCATTGAGGTGATACAGGGTAGTTCACCCCATGAGGATCTCTATGTGAAGAGAACTCGTGAGTAGCGAATCCCCCCATATCACAAATACATTTTTTCCTCAATTTTGTGCTATCATTCCTTGTAAAATTTGAGAATGGGTGGAGGAATGTATGGTTGAGGTCCTATTTGATTTTGCATTATTTGGGGGACCAAAGGTTGAGATGGTGCCACTTGGTGTTGCAATGTTAGGGGCATACTTTGGTTTTGGATCAATTGATTGGAAGGGTTCCCTTGATTGATTTGATGTTGAGGAACCAATGGATTGGATGCATTTATTTGAGTGTATGATTTGGGACTAGTTTGTTTCCTTTATTGATGAGATTTGTGACAAATGGGTTTGATGTGTTTCCTTGGTTGATTTGAGGGACTAGTGGGACCATTTGATTTGATATGTCAATTGGATGGTTTGATGTTTGACCTTGTTGTGTTAATGATTGAGCTTGAATTATGGTGTTCACTTGTCCTTGTTGATCCACTTGGGGTGCTTGAATCACTTGACTTTTTTGAACAATAGGAATACTTTAGGTACCTGTTGTAGTGGAAGCATATGGTTGGGCACAAAATGTTGGTGTCCAATTTATGCTTTGGGGGATAGTTGTGTCTTGTGTACCTAGAGTTGTGTTGGTTCCTAGATTTGGAGTGAGACCAATGTTGGTTCCAAGTCAAGTTGCAAGACTACTAGTCAAAGGTTGACTTGGAACATGTGATGATGATGGTTGAGTGATGGCTTGAACAACACCTTGTACCAAAGGTTGTGTGAGGGATGTTTGAGGAATAAAATCCACATTTCCTAAAGTTTGTTCTCTAATTGTGTCCAAAGTGAATGTTGAATGGAGTTTAGCTCCTTCCTTTGCTAAATCTAGCATGTATTGTGTTGGGTTCACCTTCATCAAATTGTTGATGATATGGTGCATTTTGGGATCTTGTTGGTACTCAAGTAATTCCTCTGTAGTAAGTTGAAGTGGGTTTTTCATAACATCTTCTACTTCATACCCCATTTCTAGTGAAGTTTATGGTAGATTTTGTGACAAGGTTGAGTAAATTCTTGTTGGTTGGGATCACTCATGGTGGATGAATTTTTGTTTTGCTCCATGTTTTTCTTGTATTGTGATCTTGTTGTTACCATAAATCTCAGATCAACTATGGCAAAAGGGTGTTGAGATTTATATTGTTGGAACTCTCTAGTTGATTCAAATTTTTGGTAGAAGTGAGCCTCTAAGGTGTTTAGGACCAATGATGTGAATGAATGATGAAAGGGGTGAGTGATATGTATGATGAACTTCTAAATTTTGGACAAAACTTAGAGATGTTTGGATAAGGATGCTAATGAACTTGCGAATCCTAAAGGTAGACTTGTGACCTTAGGATAAACTTATCCAAAAGGATTGTTTGCTAATTTAACTAAATGTATGAAAGGGGATTTATTTCCAAACATATAGCTAAACTAGGTGATTGTTTAATTAGAACCTAATCTAGAAGGTTGTCGTGTCCAAAATCTTAAAGTTGTTTGTGAGATGAGATGTCAAATGTTTTGATATGAATGTGATGTTTGATCCTAATGTTTTGAAC
Source organism: Sequoia sempervirens (assembly GCA_007258455.2). NCBI lineage: Eukaryota > Viridiplantae > Streptophyta > Pinopsida > Cupressales > Cupressaceae > Sequoia > Sequoia sempervirens. Next base: position 569,904,776 of record VDFB02000015.1, on the reverse strand, counting down.
CTAAGAGGGGTTTTGTTTACAAGATCAAGGTGTTCAAAAACATGCTTTTTGATTGGAGTGATAAACCTAAGCAACTAATGTTTGATTGATGGTAGAATTTTGATGCAATGTTTTGGTATGCATTTCCTTATTTTCTCTTTGTTGTTTGGAAGCAAGATGTTTTGGAAAATGAAACCAAGATGTACCTGCTTTGTGGGTTCAATTGGGTTAAAATTTGATTAATGAGATTGCTTTCACTACATTGAATGTCTTAATTAAGTTTTAAACTAAGAATGTCTATGATAAGGCAAAATATTTTCCACAAAAGCTTGACATTGTGAAAATCAAAGAGCTGAGCCATAGGTCCCTAGGTTAAATTTGATATAAGTGAGTAGAGATATGGTCAAATATATGGGGAGACCACTAATATATTATTTAAAAAAAAAAGATTTATTAGAGGTATGCAACAATATATTGTTCTTGAATTGTACTCACATATAAATAAAGGGTTTAAATTTTTTAACCATGTTGATATTTGTTTGAGTTGTTTAAATTCCAAGCAATGTGTGTTGAATGACTCAATAGGTATGGGAGATATTTCACAAGTCTTCTTCCACAAGACTTACTAGTTTTTCCCAACAAAATCAATCACTTAACAATCTAGAGGAATAAAGGTACGTCACTTCTTAGTAGGCTTACCTCACCCCCAAAGCAATGATTTTAAATCCAAAATTATAGAGGGGTCAAATAGGCCATATCAAGGAAATGTACCATCTTGATACGCCTAGCCTTGTAAAAGAGAATAAACTCTTAAAATTTATGCCTCAACTATAAATCAGACGTGGTAAGTAACTTTTGGGAGTGGGGTGCCTCCCATGCACTACTTCAAAGGACATTTTGGAAAACTCGGTTGGCCTCTAGAAAAAGGTGTGTAATGACAACTGTGAACACTTGATGCATGCATCATACATAAGCCACTTAAGGCTTTAGCCATCATATGCAACCCATTATGTTCATACAAGGATTTAAGCACATCATGGCATTCCCACCCATATTTAAGCTACTTTCTTTCAATTTCACAAAAATTATATATCCCATCGGTAAACGTGCTTGTAAGGGTCACTAATGAGTTCTCCATTGTAGGATGTGTCTCATAGGTAGGCCCTTATCTAATAAAGATAAGAAAATTCTATTTCTCTTCACCCAAGATCATATGAAGTGCAAGGGGAGTGAATGCGTAGCAAATCCTTGGGGTGACTCAAAAAAGTTTGTAAACTTAAAGTGTTTCTCTTGACCCTAGATCGCACAAAGCGCAAGGGGAGAGGATACACACTAAAAGGTTACACAAGCATGGAAAGCATGGAATACACTAATTATTTTTAATGCATAAAAATAGATGTTATGTTTATTTTATTTGCACCAAAATGAAGTGTAAGTTTTTGTTGTTCAATTTTAGACCAACATTGCAATGTGAGGATGCTTGGGTTCAATTTTAGCCAACTTTGAAAAACTCATAGCATTGTAAGTTTTAAAGCCCAAATTGAAAACTAGTGTCCCTAAAGCATGAAATAAATTAGCAAGATGGGTTATATCATCCCATGAGTGTTTAAAAACACTCTTACAATAAAAGATCAAATGATACTTTGCTCCTTCACTTCAAGATTTTATGCTCCTCTCAAACCTACAAAATAGTTAGCCTTATAGAAAAAACCAAAAGTCAGTAAATGGTCAAAGAGTAAATTAAATTGAAAAATTCAAAGCAACATGAAAATTTAGCTCTCTATTGTACCTAACAATTACATCATTGTGTAGATAATTGTGTCGCTCTAGCTCAGATAATTGCGTCGCTCTGGTGAACTTCAATAGCGTTGCTCTGTCAAAAACCAAAAAGGTCAATTGTGTTGGAATACTACAAATGCATCGCTATTACAATTGCATCGCTCTAGTTCACTTGTAATCACAAAAAAAAAGAATGATCAATCACATCAGTGAAACAAATGCACCACTACAATAATGTCGCCATTTTCAAATGCATTGAAATATGCAATTGCGTCGCTCTGGCCAAATAGAAATTGCCCGCCTATTCAAGCAATTGTGTCAATGTTTGCAATTGCATCGCCTTGCTTTAAAATAATAGCATCACCAAGCCTTGCAACCTACAAATGTCATAACCCAAATTTGAAATTACATTTAAATTATAATATGATAAATTGAATTATTGAGGAAATTCAATATGTTGAATGAAAATTTTGATATTTTTGAAAAGTTTGAAAGAAGTTGACTATGTGATCTTTTGAACTATCTTATACTTTATCATGATTGAACATTACTGATGAACTGTGTAAGTGCAAGTGTGTGCAATTGTAGGATGACAGGTTGAAGGACAAGAACACGGTTGAAGTAGGATCGTTTAGCTGGATCAAATGGTAATCTTGATGGAATCTAGGTGCACACACACCACAAAAAGGCATGATGACGACATTTGAAATTCATATAGGAGATTATTTTAATCTAATTTGAAATGACTCAATGATTGAAAAGCTAGACTTGTGGAATGAAATACATGTGAGTTCTTATTTAATTGTCTATTTTGATCTTGTGTTTTGAGAATTTAAAAGAAAATGATAGCATGACTTGGCACATAAATGAATGTATGTATTTCAAAAAAACTTATTTAAAGAATAAGAAAAACACTTCATTCAAAACATTATTGTTTGAAATAAAATAAGCATTCATTCTAATTTAAATATTGATATATGTGCATAATATAGATATATATATGTATGTATGTATGTATTCCTTAAGAATCGAATTTGGAATCAAAATTATCACAATCATATGGATATAATTCAAGTAAAATCATGATAAAAATCTCATAAGGTCATGGCCTGTAATCAAATTTAAGGAAATATTCAAATTTGATGTAAGGGGCAGTTAAAAATTAATGGCAATTATGACTTGAAATGACTCTTTAGTGGAACACATGGGAAAAATCTGAAAGTTACCATTTTGGTAACATAGTATTAGGAAAGACTGGAGGAGAATGGTTGGTTCAAAGAATTTTTGAGGAAAAAGCTGAGAGAAAATCCACAAAAATAGAGGTATTAAATGGAATTACTTTGAAAATGTTTGCATTTCCAGTTAGTTAATTCATAAGAAATGTATGTTTTAATATTTTTGATGATTCTTTTGAATCATAGTAATCCTATTTGATGGTTTAGATATGTAATTATTCTGATTTAAAATTTATTACATCTTCTATTGAAGGCCATGTCAACCATTCTTTGTTTGTACATACTTTGTGCATGTTTCTCATACCACATGGAAGTCAAATATCTTAATACCCCGTGAGTTTTATGTTATCGCCATTGTTATTTTATCTCTTGCATGTGTTATGCTTAGCTTTTCACACAACTAATCAATGAAACCGATAGCCTGTGAATAGGAATGAAATGATTCTTAAATTGTTATCACCCCCTCTAAGGTAGGAAACTAAACCCTTCACCAAAATCTTGTGTTCTACCATACTTTATAAGATTGAATCCCTTCAGTTAGCTGCACCATATGGGTGTGAGATCCATTTCCTTTGATCTTGGATTGAAGGGTATCTTTGTTGTAAATTTTGTTGCCTCTTCATAGTAAGCGATGGCAGGGCTTATTGGTGCAAGAGCACCTATGCATTTTTGGCTTGTTTTGCATTTTTCTTGGAGTCTAGGTTAGGATGAAGACACTTCATGATGTAATAAGGTCAATGTGACCAAAATATGATGTAATAGATGTAATTAGGAGGTCCTAGGTGTGTGGTGTCAATAATTGCTAATAATGTTGCATTTTTGAAAAGTTGCTTATGTGCATTTTTGACAAATTTTGTGGTAGTTGGAACTTGAATGGTAAATTCTGTTGTAGACCATTGGTATGACATTGAAACATGTTTAAAAGGCCTCAAAAACCTTTAAGGTGGTTTGGATTGCAAAGATTTTGGAAGCTACAATACAATATTGCTCTGTTTGTGGTGTTTTTCTGCAAATTCTTGTAAATCTTGAACCTGTACGTTTCCTTACAGTCTGTAATTAATGTGGAACTTGTAAGAGTCACCAGAGTTGTTTAAGATTTTATTTGAATCTATTTGAAGAGGTTTTCATCAATTTTGGTAGGAGATAAAGCAGATTTTATGTAGGTTGCTTAAGGTTTTCTAGGGTTTGTTGAAAAAATGGATTTCTAGGCCATTCCACCGTAGGTTAGATCTGAGAATTGGTGGAATGGGCCTATTAGGAGTGTGATTAGATATTTTTTAAGTTTGTAAGGTAGGGTGATATTGTTGACAGTGATTTTACATGTGCCCTAGCTTGACAAGTTTGAGTGTCAAGCATGAATTTGTTGGTTTTGGAGTAGGACAACAAAAAGTAGAAGTGTTTTGAGAAAAAAATGGTGAAATTGTAAGTTTGGTGATTGGTTGAAGGTGTTTGTGAAGAATTTTAATTTTTTGGTGTAGGAAATCAAAGACATCCTTCGGAATAGAGGCCTAATTAGGCCTAGAAAATTGTGTTGAGGGAAAAATTTGGTGTGATGGTAAAAAAAAACCCTTGGAAAGGGTTTGATATGTTGAAAGATAGGATATTGGGTACTTGAAAATGATTGCAACAAGTCCCTAAGAGGCCTTCTATGAGAGATACAGCTGGATAAGTGTGTCTGTTGTGCTACAAGTGAGTGAGTAGATTATTGAAGGAATATACACTAGACTGGGTTTGTGTCCTTGAAGACAAGTTTGAATTAGGTTGTTTGTGTCTAATATCACCTTTCCTTTCATTAGGTGGTATTAGAGCTTAGGCTTAAGATCAATTGCAAGAGATTTGGGATTTGGAAGAAGGAAAGTTGAAAGGTTCTAAGGCAAAGTAGTGAAGATGCCTCCAAAAGGAAATTTAGTTATTGTTGCTAAGAGAGTCTCAAGAAGCCATGGCAGCTAGGATGGAAGCACCAAATAAGAGAGAGAAGAGATAAAGGTCTTGTAGAGGAGAGTGAATCTGAAGATGTGGAGGACGGTGAAGAGGAGAACACCCCAAGAGGATCCTAAGGACAAATGGATCCTGAAGAGAGAATATTTCTTCAAGTGCTCAAGGCTATGAAGGGTGAGACACAAGATGTGAAGATGGAGCTACCTATGTATGGTGGAAAATTTTATGTTGAGGAAGTAATTGAATGGATAGATGCCTTAGATAACTATTTTGAGTTCAAAGAGATAGCTGAAGATAAGAAGGTCAAGTTTGCCAAGACCAAGTTGAAGGGACCAACACTCACATGGTGGAATTACACTCAAGAGGAGAGGAAAAAGATGGGCAAGTCCAAGATCAATTTTTGGGACAAGATGGTGGCAAAGGTAAAGAGACAATTCTTACTTGTTGATTATGAAATACAAGTGTTTAGGAGACTACAAAATTTGAAGCAAAATGAGTTGGATGTGGCTGCATATACTGAATAATTTCATAAAATGAGCATAAGATCAGGCCATATTGAAAATGAAAAATAAAAGGTGGCTAGATACTTGAATGGCTTGAGGTCTACAATACAAGATGAAATTAGCCTTGCCACTCCTAAGACTGTGGAAAAGTGTTTTCAAATAGCCATCAAGGCTGAAGAGAAGATTAAGAGAAGGTTGGAAAAGAAATATAAGGGTAGAAGGAAGAGTTTCAGGGGCAGAGGTTATAAAAGAGGACCAAATGAACAAAGCACTACACAAAAATCTAGTGGAGAAACAAGAGGAACTTTCAGAGGTAGAAGACCAGGAGGTAGGGGAAAATTTAGTGGACAAGGAGGGGGTTCTAATGCCTTCTCTGGAAGCTGTTACAACTATAATCAGTATGGACATCCTGCTTGGAAGTGCCTACACAAACAAGGTACAAGTTCCCAAAGTGGAGAAAGAAGAACACAATGTGTTCATGAAGAAGATGAAGTAGAAAGTATGGGCTCATCATCTCTCCATGCTAAACCAAAAGTAGGAGAAGCTTTGATGATTAGAAGAACATTAATCAAGGTACCAACTATAAAGGAACCTCCTCAAAGGAAAGCTCTATTCAGGACAACATGTAAGACCTAAGGAAAGGTATGTAAAGTCATCTTTGACTCTGGTTCAATAGATAACATTGTGTCTTTGGAAATGGAAGAGAAACTTAAGATGAAAAGAATACCTCAACCTAATCCATATAAGATATAATAGATCAATACGGGGAAACAGGTGCTTGTGAATGAGTAGACTTGGGTAGAGTTCTCTATAGGACCTGATAAAGACAAAATACTTTATGACATTGTGTCCATGGATGTGTGCCACCTACTTCTTGGTAGGCCTTGGCAATATGATTGGAAGGCTCAACATGATGGTTACAAGAATTAATATACAATTGAGAAGGATGGTGTGACAATCAACTTGGAACCTTTGCAAGAGGATGAAAATATAGTCCATGAAGGTCCTAGTGTGATGACTATAAAGGAAAAGGTGTTCATGAAAGACTTGGAGAAGGAAGAAGTTGGATTTTCCATTGTAGGGAATCCTATTTATGATGTAGCAGCAAATCAGATTGAGATTCCTAGTGAAGTGCAGACTTTGCTAGACAAGTATGAGCATATAGGGACAAAGGATTTGCCTAATGCATTACCACCAATTAGATAAGTTAGTCACCATATTGATTTGATACCGGGTGCAAGCCTGCTTAATAAGGCAACATACAAGATGACCCCTCAAAAAAATGAGGAGATCATAAAGTAAGTTCAGGAGTTGCTAGACAAAGGTTTGATTAGAGAAAGCCTAAGTCCCAGTGTTGTACCAAAAATGTTGGCCCCTAAGAAGGATGGAGAGTGGAGGTTATGCACTGATTCAAAAGCAATAAACAAAATTACCATAAGGTACAAATTTCCTATCCCTAGAATGGAAGATTTAATGGATAGCTTGGCCGGTGCTAGATACTTTTCAAAGATAGATTTAAAAAGTGGATATCATCATATAAGAATTAGGGAAGGTGATGAGTGGAAGACAACTTTTAAAACTAATGAAGGCTTGTATGAATGGCTAGTGATGCCATCCAGACTATCAAACGCCCCTAGTATCTTCATGAGACTATGGAATGAGGTGTTGAAGAGCTTCATAGGAAGATTTGTGGTAGTTTATCTAGATGAAATCCTTGTGTATAGGAAAAAAAAGAAGATCACTTAGATCACCTTGACAAGGTCTTGAAAAAACTCAATGAAGAGAGGTTAATGATCAACCTCAAAAAGTGTGAGTTTATGAAGAGGGAACTAATCTATCTTGGATTTGTGATATTAGAGGGGAATTTGATGATGGATCCTGCAAAATTTGAAGCCATACTTAACTGGCCTACACCTACCTCAGTTGGATAAGTTAGAAGTTTTCATGGACTAGCCAACTTCTATAGGAAATTCATCAAGAATTTTAGTCACATATGTGCACCAATGATTGATACCATAAAGGGGGTGAAGAAAAACAAGTTTTGTTGGAATGTAGATGCAAATAGGAGTTTTTAATACCTAAAATGAAGAGTGGCACAAATGCCAATCCTCACACTCCCTGATTTTGAAAAAGTATTCATAATGGAATGTGATGTAAGTGGATTTTCCATAGGTGCAATTTTGAGCCAAGATGGAAAACCAGTGACCTTTTTCAGTGAAAAACTAAATGACGCCAAGAGAAGGTACTCATCTTATGACCTTGAAATTTATGCTATGGTTTAGTCTCTCAAGAAATGGAGACATTACATCTTGCAAAAGGAGTTTGTGGTATTCACTAACAATCATGCATTGAGTTACTTGAATAACCAAGACAAGTTAAGTCATACGCATATGAAATGGATGGAGTACTTGCAGGCCTATACCTTCTCAATTAAGCACAAGAAAGGACAAGCAAACAAGGTTGTTGATGCCATGAGTAGAAGAACTATTCTAGTGCAAGAGGTGCAACTTCAAAGTATTGGTATTGATTCACTCAAAGGTATGTATGAACATGATGATGACTTTAAGGAAGCTTATTCTATTTGCAGTAAGTTTCAAGGTAGTTTTCACAGTGAATATGCAAACTATGTATTGAAAAATGGTTTCTTGTTCAAGGGGGCTCAATTGTGTGTGCCTAAGTGCTCCATGAGAAAAAAATTGAAGGAAAAACATAATGGGAGCTTGAGTGGTCATTTTGGGATTGACAAAACTTAGGAGCAGGTCAAGAGGTTTTATTATTGGCCTAAGATGGATGTTGATGTAAAAAGGTTTGTTGAAGGTTGTGGAATCTGTCAAAGGGAAAAAGGAACAAGTTCAAATGTTGGTTTGTATCAACCTTTACCAGTCCCTAACCATCCATGGGAGTCTATAAGTATGGACTTTGTTTTAGGTCTTCCTAGAACACAAAAGGGAAATGATAGTGTCTTTGTGGTGGTAGATATATTCAGTAAGATGGAAAATTTCATTGCATGTAGAAGCACTACTAATGCAACTCATATTGCTGGCTTGTTTTTCAAATAAATTGTAATGATACATGGATTTCCTTTAAGCATTGTGTCTGATAGGGATTCAAAGTTTATAGGTCATTTTTGGAGGACCTTGTGGAAAAAGTTGGGTACTAAGTTGTAATTCAGTTCAGCATACCATGCACAAATGGATGGCCAAACAAAGGTTGTTAAGAATTCTCTTGGGAATTTGTTGAGATGTCTGACCAAGGAGCATGGTGAATCATGGGATGTTGTCCTTCCTTAAGCAGAGTATGCTTACAATGACTCCATAAACAGAAGTATAGGGAAGATTGCTTTTGAGGTGGTCTATGGGATGAATCCTATAGGAATTTATGAGTTGAGAGACCTGAGAGACATGGAAAAGAGGAGTGTAGCAGGTGAAGACTTTGAAATTTCCATGAAAGACATTCATGATCAGGTAAAAGAAAACTTGAAGAAGAGTGTGGAGAAATACAAGGAGAAGGCAGATTTGAGAAGAAATGATGTTCAATACAAAGTTTTTGATTTGGTGCTTGCTCACCTCTAAAAAGAAAGACTTCCAAATGGAAAATACACTAAACTAATGATGAAGAAGATAGGTCCCTGCAGGATAGTGCATAAATTTGGTCAAAATGCCTATGAAATTGAGTTGCCTTCGGGTGTTTCCATATCTCTCATTTTCAATGTGGCTGATTTGTATCCTTTTAAGGGTGTTGTGAATGTAGGTGATGTTGCAGGTATTGCTGGTGATGATGATGATGAATGGGTCAAGGATTTACCTCCTAGCTAGCCAATGAAACTTGAAAGCATTGTTGACACAAGGGAGGTCAAAAGAACAAGAAAGAAGGTATACAATGAGTATTTAGTTAAATGGAAATATTTTCCCATTGTAGATGCCTAGTGGATGACTGAAGAAGAAATTAAACAACATGGTTCATCTATCAAAAACCTCATTTCATTAGGAGTATGAAATTTTTCCTCCCCGATTGAATGGTGCAGGAGCACCTATGCATTTTTGGCTTGTTTTGCATTTTTCTTGGAGTTTAGGTTAGGATGAAGACACTTCATGATGTAATAAGGTCAATGTGACAAAAATAAAATGGAATTGGTGTCATTAGGAGGTGTAGGTGCATGGTGTTAATAATCGCTAATAATGTTGCATTTTTAAAAAGTTGCTTAAGTGCATTTTTGACAATTATTGTGGTAGTTGGAACTTGAACAGTCACAACTTCAAAATTCTATTGTATACCATTGGTATGAAGTTGAAACATGTTTAAAAGGCCTCAAAAACCTTTGAGTCAATTTGTCTTGTGAATATTTTGGAAGCTACAATATAATATTGCTCTGTTTGTGGTGTTTTTTTGCAAATTCTTGTAAATTCTAAACTTGTACGATTTTGTACAGTCTACAATTAATGTGGAACCTATAAGAATCATTGGAGTTGTTTAAGATTTCATTTGAATCTATTTGAAGAGGTTTTCATCAATTTTGGTAGGAGATAAAGCAAATTTTTTGTAGGTTGCTTAGTTGCTTAGGGTTTTCTAGCGTTTGTTGAAAAAATGGATTTCTAGGCCATTCCACCATAGGTTAGATATGAGAATTGGTGGAATGGGCCTATTAGGAGTGTGATTAGATATTTTTAGGTTTGTAAGGAAGGGTGATGTTGTTGAAGGTGATTTTGTATGTGCCCTAGCTTGACAAGTTTGAGTGTCAAGCATGAATTTGCTAGTTTGGAGTAGGACAACAAAAAGTAGAAGTGTTCTAAGAAAAAAAATGGGGAAATTGTAAGTTTGGTGATTGGTTGAAGGTGTTTGTGAAGAATTTTGAGTCTTTGGTGTAGGAAATCGAAGACATCCTTTTGATAAGAGGCCTAATTAGGCCTAGAAACTGCATTGAGGGCAGAATTTGGTGTGATTGTCCAAAAAACCCTCGGAAAGGGTTTGGTATATTAAAATAAAATATATTAGGTACCTGAAAGTGATTGCAACAAGTCCCTAAGAGGCCTTCTATGAGATATATAGTTGGATAAGTGTGTTTTCTTTGCTACAAGCAAGTGAGTAGATTATTGAAGGAATATACCCTAGACTGGGTTTGTGTCCTTAGAGACAAGTTGGAATCAGGTTGTTGGTGTCTAATATCACCTTGCCTTGCATCACATATGTCACTCCATTATTGTAAATGATATTATTATTCTTTGTTGTTGTGTTTTACTATGTCATAGTGCTATCATTGTTTCATGTCACCTCATCTACAGAGGATGATGGCAAAATGACGTATTGTTCTATTTATGTGCTTGCATGTTTAGTATGTAAACTATCGTTCTCTAAAAATGATACCCATATCATCCCTTGGACAAATACAACCAAGCCGAGGGTTGGCATGTATGGCTTCGACTTTGGTACTGTTAAATACAAAGCAACAATCAATTGATTGTTGGTCGTTCCATAGAATGATAGTGGCATAATTTGTTTATATTAGTGAATGAGGGTTCTTCAAACTTGAGCCATGATAAGACTGATCCCAGTTTATGTGTAAAGTATTATTATTGTTATAAAAACCAATATTTCATTCGAGTTTTATTACCTTGTAGGAATCAATATCAGTATCGTTTGGTTATTTTCTTTATATGTATATTTATATACAACCGTTCTTAGAATAATGGAGCTTTGAATAAAAAAATGAGAATGAAATTTATGTCATTTCATATCCTTGACCATGATTGTATTGAATAGCTAAGGGTCCTTGGATGAGACTAGAATAAACGAAGCATTGGTTAACTTGAAAACTAAAACTACAAACTTCTGCAAACAACATCATTTTGTTATAAACGATGTATTTGTTTTGCTACAAGCAACATCATTTTGTTATAAAAAACATTTATCTTGCTATAGACAACATTTGTTTGCTACAAATAGTATCGTTTTGTTATAAACAACATTTGTTTGCTACAAATAGCACCGTTTTGTTATAAACAAAATTTGTTTTCTACAAACATCTCTTTCCTATAAACAACATTTGTTTGCTACAAATAGCATCGTTTTGTTATAAACAACATTTGTTTGCTACAAACATCTCTTTCCTATAAACAACATTTGTTTCACTATAAACAATATTTTTTTACTACAAATAGCATCGTTTTGCTATAAACAACATTTATTTTGCTACAAACAACATTGTTTTGCTACAAACAACATTGTTTTGCTACAAACAACATTGTTTTTCTACAAACAACATTGTTTTGCTACAAATAACTTTATTTTGTTACAAACAACATATCAATATGCGAAAACTATTGAAACATACCTATTTAGTTCTTTTACTTCTTGTATTATTGACAAATGATATGTCAATTTGTAACATTATTTTGAATGGAAGCAATTTGATATAATGTTTTTTATTTTATTTCAGAGTGTATGCACAAAATAATAACTTAAGTCAACACATATATGTGTATGCACATAGACCTTTGTCTACATACATACACATACTTGTGACATACCTTCTTTTGTTACTTATTTAATTCATTCTTAGATGAATGTTGAATTACGTTGAATGTAATCATGTGACATATGTATGAAATGTATGGATAATGTATTGATTAGTTCCATTTGAATCATTTTTTCTGATTTTTAATAAGTTAAGGAAATAAGTAGATTAAATTACTTTTCCATAGATATGTGTGTAAAGAATATTCTCTTTATTGAGTAAAACAACAAAATCTTAGTAGACTAGAGCACCTTAGGGTAGATTTTGTTAAAGGGTAGATAGTTGCTATGGAATAACTGTGTTGTTGAAAGTTACCTTTCGGGATGGGTGCCAAAAAGGAATTTAGAGAGTATAGATTTTTCTTTATCCAAAAGCTATCATTTTTTGTTGCAACTTAATTTTTATGCTCGGCCAAGAAAATTAGCCCATTATGTATCTATGGACTTTGTGATAACACTCTATGCCATTCCTAGCATAGATCTTGCATTTTTTTAAATCATAGATAGAGATGCATGTTGATGTTTGGGCACACTCCATATTCCACCTTGTAGATTGTTCTCTTGCTAAACTTTTTGTGCAGGGTCGAGTATTCTTCAAGTTGGAAGAATTCCAGGGAAGTGTAAGCTTCGTGGTTTGGCAGTAAAGTGCTTCAACCATGTTCTCGTCCACCAATAGAGGCGAGCGTCAAGAGGAAACCTTGGATGTTTTCATGACTATCATGGTTTATGATGTAACCTTGAAGTAAAGTTTGTATATTGTATTGACTTTGTGGCCCTATGAGCCAAGTCAACTTGGATATTATAATTGACATTGAAATTGAATATATATATATATATATTTGACTCATCTTAATTAGACATTTGTTGCTATGATTGAAAATAGCTGCTTAGTTATGTCTTTTTAAAATTAAATATTCATAATGTCATTTACAATAATATAATTAAGTATTAATTAGAATGGGTTATTACATTTGGTATCAAAGCTTAGGGTACAACTCTAGGCCTTTTGAGTCCACAATAGCCATGACTAGGGAATAGTTGACCCTTGACCAAATTGAGATGTCCTGAGGATTGACTGAACCTGGATTGAATATAGGTATAGGAAGGTCTAAGTCAGGAAGAAAGAAAGGGAATACCATTAGGACCTCAAACAAAAAAGTCGTATTGGAAGAAAACACCAAGACTAAGGTTCAACCCAAGATTCTCGACGATGAGACTCTAGCTCAAGCCCTCACACGACTTAAGCTAGAGAGAGGTAAGAAGATTGAGGAATCAAAGTGAATACCTAAGATTAAGAATCTTTCCTCAATTAGAGATTGGCCTCTAGGGTGTGGAAAAAACACACCCTTGCTAACTAAAGAGGAAAAGGAGAGCCTGCATGCTTAACCCTCCTCTTCTGAGAAAATAGATGTAAATTATGACGAGGACACCGAGGAGTTTCCTCTCTTTGAGAATGAGAAAATTGATTAATGTAACACAAAGCTTTTGTAAATAAGGGTCTATTGATCCACCCCTAATATAAATAAAACAAGATGTTATTTTTGGTGTGCTCAAATGAAGAACTCCAAAATATGTTTACTGTGCATGGATATGTATGTCTTCAATGAATGAGTGATATATGCATCTGTATGTAATGTTGTGTAGACTAATAACGTTTACTCGTAGAACCCAGTGTTAAGTTATGATAGACATGAAATGTGATGCAGGTCGGGTGTAAGATAGTATGGTGATCACCAGGCAAGAGACAAGTGGTAGTGGGTCATACAATGGACCAAACAAGAGGCTGGAACAGATTCTAGAGCTTCTGAATAGGAAAGAGTCTTGAATGGATCACATAGAACATGAGGTTTAAGTGGCACGTGAGGATCGAGTTCAAAAGAATGCAGAAGTTAATAAGGGGAACGGTGGTCCAGGAGAAGGCCCTCGAGGTTGAATTGAGGAAGAACTTGGAAAAGATTCAAAAGAGTAGCATCACCTAAGTTTGATGGTAAATCTATCAGAGCAAGAGATGAGGAATGGATCATTGAGATGGAGAAATATTTTGGACTCCGTAACCTATCCGATCAGACTAAGGTTGCATGGGCTACATATTAGCTTTCAGGAGAAGTAGCTACTTGGCGGGACAATGAAAAGACTGAAAGGAACCTTCAACCTGTTAAGATTACTTGGGAACTCTTCCTCTAATCTTTAAGGAAGAAGTGGTTATTGTAGCTCTTTTTTGACAAGAAGGTGACAAAATTCCAAAACCTAACTCAGGGGAGCATGACTATAACCCAATATTGGGAAAATTTCACCAACCTACTAAAGTATGTTCCCTAGTATTAGGGAGACACACATTTCTATATACAAAAGTTCATATTGGGACTTATGCCCCACATTGGAGAAAAAGTGGACATGCATGATCCTCTCACTATTAACGAAGTCTTCCTAAAGGCCACCAAATAGGAGTAGAAATTGCAACAGTTATCCAACCTTCGTAACAATTCAAATCCTAAGTCATGGTTTGGAAATAAGAAGTCTCATAAAGGAGAAAAGAACCATAAAATCTATAATCTCAAGAGGGGAAGTGAGTCGTAGGAGAAAGGTGAAGGTGGTAATGGTGGAAAGAGCAAGAAGGCAAATAATAACAAGGGCAAAGATGACCAAAAGTAGAAGGGCTTCAAAGAGGACAAGCCAGGAGGTTGCAAAGGGCCTTACGATGGGTGCTATACTTGTGGAGGCAATCATTATGCCTCAAATTGTCTGCAACAATTGAAGTCTCAAAGGGAAGGAAATTATCAACAAACTCATCATTATCAGATCCATGCTGCAGTGGATAACAAGTAGGTAGAGTATCAAGCTTTGCTAATACAACTGATAGGTAAGCTCTATGGCCGAATTGTCTCTATTTTAATTGATATTGGAGCTACTAAATGTTTCATAGACCCTAGAGTAATATCCAAAATACCCATTAGACCTAGATACATGAAAAAATCATGAATAGTCTACTATGGAAACCAAGCAGAGGAGAGGGTAGATACCTATCTCTTTTGTAGTGAGTTAGAGCTTCCAACCTTCTAGACCCATTTCAACTTGTATGTGGCACCTTTAGGATCATATAATGTAATTTTTTGAATAAATTGGTTAACCAAGCATAAGTCTATAGTGAATTGTGAGGATAAGGTAGTTAATTCTCTCGATGATTATGGGAACCCAGTCGAGATCTGTGGGATGCAAAGACCCTTAAAACTTAGACATATCTTTGCTATGCAACTCAAGAAGGCTCGTTGAAAGGGATGTTCTATTTATGTTGTGCATATTAGTAACCTTGACAACAAGAAACCGTATTTATATGACTACCCTATTCTCAAGGAGTTCTAAGATGTATTCCCTAACGAACTCATGGAGTTACCTCTGAAATGGGAATTTTCCTTCTCTATTGACCTTGTCCCAGGAGCTAAGCCTCAATCCAAAGCACCTTATCAGATGACCATTACTGAACTCTATGAATTAAAGGCCCAATTAATGGAATTGTTGAACAAGGTGCTCATAAGACCTAGTGTGTCTCCTTGGGGAGCACTAGTTATCTTTGTGAAAAAGGATGGAACCTTGTGTCTGTGTATAGACTATCAAATGTTGAACAAGGTGACCATCAAGAATCAATATCCACTTCCAAGGATCAATGAGTTGTTTGACCAGATGAGGGGAGCGACAATGTTCTCCAAAATTGATCTTAGGTCGGGATACCATTGGTTGAGAATAAAGGAAGAAGATATTCTAAAGATTGCATTTTGAACTTGGTACGAACATTACGAGTTCATTGTGGTAACCTTTGGTTTGGCCAATGCATCTGCAACTTTCATGAACCTCATGAATAGTGTGCTTAGAGACTATTTGGATGAATTTGTTTTGATTTTCATTGACGAAATCCTAATTTACTTAAAGTCTATTGAAAAGCATGATAGGAACTTGAGGATAGTTTTACAACGGCTGACAGAAAATAAACTCTTTGGGAATCTATCCAAATGCTCATTTTATCAAGATAGGGTGCACTATCTAGGCCATATACTTTCAGCTAAGGGAGTCTTTGTAGACCTCGAAAAGAACAAGACGATCATGGAATGGTCGATGCCTCAGAATGTGTCAAAATTCTATAGCTTTATGGGCCTTGCAGGATACTATAGAAAGTTTGTGCAAGGGTTCTCCTAGATTGCATCTCCAATCACATCACTCCAAATGAAGGGAATGTGGTTTGAATGGACTGAGAAGTGTGAACAAGCATTCCAACTCCTGAAGGAGAGGCTCACGACAACACAAATGTTGACCATCCCTTATCCTAATGGAAGATTCACTATAATCACAGATGCTTTAGGTGAGGGATTGGGAGAAGTAGTAATGTAGGATGGATAAGTGGTAGCATATGAATCAAGGAAGCTTAAACAACATGAGGTGAATTACACACTGCATGATTTAGAGTTAGCCGTAATAGCTCATGCCTTGCATATGTGGAGGCATTATCTCTTGGGAAAGCCGTTTGAGCTCAAGATAGACCATTTGGGATTGAGATATATTTTTACTCAACCAAACCTTAATGCACGACAGAGAAGGTGGTTGAAATTCCTTAGTGAGTATGACTTTGGAAATGAGTATATAAAAGGAAAAGAGAATAGAGTGGCATATGCCCTGAGTAGATGAAGACATTTGACAACCATGATCTCAACAATGTCTAATATGAGACAATAGGTGATACAAAATTTGTTGGGGGATGAGAACTATAAAAGAGTGAAGAGCGCCCTAGTAGAGAATCCCTTAGATCATCGGTTTGATGGGTATGAGATCAAACCAGATGGAATTTTGAGATATCAGAGAAGAATGTATATTCCAAACTCTAGAGAGTTGAGGAAGTTGGTTTTAGAAGAGGTTCATAATGCACCTTATTCAGGACACTCTGAAGTATCCAAGATGATTACAGAATTGAAAACTCTATACTTTTGGCCTAAACTCAAGAAGGATGTAGTGGAGTATGTAGCCAGATGCTTGGAGTGCCAGTGAGTCAAGGTTGAGCATGCACATCCAGTGGGGCTATTATATCCTCACGACATACTTGAGTATAAATGGCAGGTGACCAATATGAACTTCATACAGGGTTACCTTTGTGCAAGAATCGACATGATGTTATCTTGGTTGTGATCGATAAGTTGACCAAGGTGGCACACTTCATTCCAAGAAACCTTAAGGATGGATTATTGACCCTGGCCAAGAAATTTTTCCAAGAGATCTTCCATTTAAATGGAGTTCCAGAGACTATAATTTCTTATTGAAACACCTAGATGACCTCAAGATTTTGGATGACCCTGAATGTCACATTGGGAACCAAGTTAACTTTCATCTTGACTTATCATCCTTAGAATGGCAGGAAGATGGAGAGAATGAAACAGATGGTCGAATACCTCCTCTAAATGTATTGCATGTTCCAACAATATAAGTGGGAAGAATACTTACCACTGGTAGAGTTTTCTTACAATAACTCTTATCACACATCTCTAGGTATGACATCGTTTGAAGCTCTTTATGGGAAAAAGTGTCGTACACCCATCAGTTGGGATAGATTGGAAGACAAGATCATAGTAGGACCTGAAATGCTTAAGGAGATGGAAGAACAAATGAGAGTCATTGAGACCAAACTGAAGGAGGCGACAAACCGATAGAAGAGTTATGCCGACATGAATAGAACTCTTAGATAGTTTTTGGTAGGGGATAAAATATTCTTAAGAGTCAGGCCTCATAAAAGTTCCATTGCCTTTGGAATGTCTTCCAAGTTGGCCCCAAGATATGTGGCTCCATTTGAAGTCTTGGAAGTAATCAACCTAGTTTCTTATAGAATTGCTCTATCACCTACTCTATCTTGAATTCATAATGTGTTTCATGTTTCTTTGCTTTAGCCATACCATCTTGATGTAGCTCATGTGCTTGATTGACAATCCTTGTAGGTACATAACCTAGGAATGGTGCTAGCGGAGCCCATTAGAATCCTAGATAGACACAATGTTAAGTTGCAGAGCAAGATATTGCTCAATTTAAGGTCCAATGGGACTAGTATCAAAATAAAATGCTACTTGGGAAGATGCAGAAGAAATAAAACACTCCTTCCCACATTTGCTTTCTTAGAAAGAGACTTTTGATAAAAAAAAATTAATTTTTTTTTGATTGAATACTATAATGTTTTGGATTGGAACAATATGATATGACATTGAAATAAACATATATGCTTACATTTTTATTTAATAGACATCGGGATGATGTCTCTTCTAAGAGGAGAAGGATGCCATAACCCAATTTTTATTGCATTTAAATTATAATACGATAAATTGAATTATTGAGGAAATTCAATATGTTGAATGAAAAATTTGATATTTTTGAAAAGTTTGAAAGAAGTTGATTGTCGTTGATTATGTGATCTTTTGAACTATCTTATACTTTATCATGATTGAACATTACTGATAAACTATGTAAGTGTGTGCAATTGTAGGATGATAGGTTGAAGGACAAGAACATGGTTGAAGTAGGATCATTTAGCTAGATCGAACGGTAAGCTTGATGGAATTTGGGTGCATGCACACCAAAAAATGGCATGATGACTTCATTTGAAATTCATATAGGAGATTATATTAATCTAATTTGAAATGACTCGATGATTGAAAAGGTAGACTTGTGGAATGAAATACATGTGAGTTCTTATTTAATTGTCTATCTCGATCTTGTGTTTTGAGAATCTAAAAGAAAATGATATCATGACTTGGTACATAAATGAATGTATGTATTTCAAAAATTTTTTTTAAAGAATAAGAAAACCCCTTCATTCAAAACATTATTGTTTGAAATAAAATAAGTGTTCATTCTTATTTAAATATTGATATATGTACATAATATATATAAATATATATAAAAGAACATACAAATTTGTGCAAATATATGTATATATATATAAATATATGTATACATATATATATGTACACATATATATATACATATATACATATTACTACTTAACATATATACATAAATTTGATTCCTAAGGAATATATATGTATATATACATATATATACACACATAGCATATAATATATATACACACATATATACACATATATATGTATATATATGTATATATGTATATATATACATTTATGTATATATATATGTATATATGTATATA
>VDFB02000015.1:569844137-569885265 GCA_007258455.2 Sequoia sempervirens | reverse complement strand
AGAATCAAATTTGGAATCAAAATTATCACTATCATATTGATAGAATTCAAATAAAATCATGAGAAAAATCTCATAAGGTTGTGGCCTATAATCAAATTTAAGGAAAATATTCAAATTTGATGTAAGGGACGGCTAAAAATTAATGGCATTTATGACTTGAAACAGTTCTTTAGTGGAGCGCATGGGAAAAAGCTAAAAGTTACCATTTTGGTAACATAGTATCAGGCAAGACTGGAGGAGAACGGCTGGTTCGATGATTTCTTGAGGAAAAATTTAAGAAAAAATCCACAAAAATAGAGGTATTCAATGTAATTACTTTGAAAATGTTTGCATTTCTAGCTAGTTAATTCATAAGCAATGTATGTTTTGATATTTTTGACAATTCTTTTGAATTGTAGTAATCCTATTTGATGGTCTCGATATGCTATTCTTTTGATTTAAAATTTATTACATCTTTTGTTGAAGGTCATGTCGGCTATTCTTTTTTTGTACATACTTTGTGCATGTTTCTCATATGACATGGAGGTTGAATATCTTAATACCCTATGAGTTTTATGTTATCACCATTGTTATTTTATCTCTTACATGTGTTATGCTTAGTCTTTCACATGGCTAATCAATGAAATCGATAGCCTGTGAATAAGAATGAAACAATTCTTAAATCGTTATCACCCCCTCTAAGAGTAGGTAGCTAAACCCTCCACCAAAATCTTTTGTTATACCATACTCTGTAATATTGAATCCCTTCAGTTAGCCGCACCATATGGGTGTGAGATCCATTTCCTTCGATCTTGGATCGAAGGGTACCTTTGTTGTAAATTTTGTTGCCTCTTCGTAATAAGCGATGGCAGGGCTTATGTCGATCCATTTTTGTAAAATGATATTATTCTTTGTTGTTGTGTTTTACTATGTCACAATGTTATCATTGTTTTATGTCGCCTCATCTACATAGGACGATGGTAGAACGACATATCATTCTATCTATATGCTTGCATGTTTAGTATGTAAACTATCATTCTTTGTGAACGATGACCATATTGTCCCTTGGACGAATACAACCAAGCCGAGGGTCGGCATGCATGGCTTCGACCTCAGTACTATTAAATACATAGTAATAGTCAACCGATTCTTGGTCGTTCCATAGAATGAAAGTGGCATAATTTGTTTATATCAGTGAACAAGGGTCCTTCAAACCTGAGGCATGATAAGACGGATCCCAGTTTATGTGTCAAATATTACTATTGTTATAATGACCAATATGTCAGTCAAGTTTTATTACCTTGCAAGAATCAATATCATTATCGTTTGGTTATTTTTTAATATGTATATATATATACGATTGTTCTTAGAATGATAGAGCTTTGAATAAAAATATGAGAATGAAAGTTATGTCATTTCAAATCCTTGCCAATGATTATATTGAATAGCTAAGGGTCCCTGTATGAGACTCAAATAAACGAAGCATTGATTAACTTGAAAACTAAAACTGCAAACTTCTGCAAACAACATCATTTTGTTATAAACAACATTTTTTTGCTACAAACAACATCATTTTGTTATAATTTTTTTTTGTTTTGCTATAGACAGGATTTTTTTGCTACAAACAACATCGTTTTGTTATATAAACAATATTTGTTTTGCTATAGACAACATTTGTTTTCTACAAACAACATCCCTTTGTTGAACAACCCAGATAACTGAGAGGGGGGGTGAATTAGTTATCCAACAATACTTTTCTTTTCTTTAATTAATCCGAAGAAGATTTATACCAATTAGAAATTAATCAAACAAATATGAACATGAATGCACACAACAACACCGAGAACAATGAACACCAGAATTTATGTGGAAACCTAAGAAGGGAAAAACCACAAAGAATGATAATTCTCAATTATAAAGCAATGGTTAAGGTGACACTAGTTAAGGTAATTTTTACAAGGGCTCACTTCCAAGTTTCTCACTATAGGGTGGCTCACTATCGGTGGGTTCACTACCTAAATACAAAACAACATATTACAAAATAGTCTCACTGACAAAAGTGAACTGATGAAGTTGCATCTACATATGCATGAGTTCAATTCTGGTTAAGAGCACAATTTATGTTTGTAGTAGATCCGGTTAAGAATATTCTGCACATATTCTTTCTATAATCTTCACACAACCTTCTACCAAAACATATTACTCCTTCCTTCACACTCTTTTGTCTGTTCACACACTTGCAATCTTTTATCTGCTCCTACACATTATACTTCTTCCACACTTCTATATATTCAATTAAAAATATGTTCTCTATATATATGTATACCCCTAGAACAAAAATAAGTCGGCCACATACAATATCTTAATAGTCTTCTAAGTCAGCCAAACACCATTTGAATTTAGATCACCACAAGGCATGTTGACATGAAGAATAACCTTAAGATATTCAATAAGACCTTGCACGCTAACACCAGACCCAAAAGATAGGTCACACAAAAAGATCTTACCACATTACCAAGGGACCCATGAATAGGTCAAACATAAGATAGGTTCATTACATAACATAACTATCAGAAGATAGAAAAATTTGGATCACATGAAATATATTTCGAAGCCAATGAGAATGTTGCAACCAAGACCAAGTCTTGATTATCATCAATTTCAATGTTAATTGGAGAAACACAATTTGACATACCAAAACTTGTATCATGCTATGTAAATGCCTGGATAGCAAGGTTACCTAGAGTGAGCTTTGAGTACAACAACCAACATCAAAAGATTAGAATTCATTATACTACATTAACTGAATTCAACAGATGTCCCAAAAAGAAGTACTGCCATATCCGGATCAAGGATAATATCCACACTGCATGACATCATAGCATATGATAGGATAGATCAAGTCTGTACATCATCTGGAGCACAGCATTTTGGATCCAAGGTTTTTAAATCAATGACAACAATGCTAAATCATCTTCAAAAACTTCTCAACAATCTCCCCCTTTGGCATTGATGACAAAACATCAAAAACTCAAAAACACAAAATAAAACAACTCCAACTCAAACTGCAAAATCCAAAAAATCCAAGTACTCCCCCTTTCTCCAACAATTCAATACCTCTTTTTTTGTTTTTTTTTCTCTTCATTTTTCTTCCCCTTTTTCCATCAAAGGCAAAGGGCCAAAATTCGAACATTTAGGAACTCAAGTAAAAATAACACTTTTCAATTGAAATATTTTCTTGTACCTTTCTCTCACAATTGGAAGAATCCTCTTCCAAGCTAGCACTGCATAATCCAATCTAGCATTCATACTATCCAACATAGTCAACAACATAAATAAGGATGACTAGTCCAAAGACAAGCATTGTTGTTCAAAATATTCTACATCAGAAAGTATCCCAGAGAGATGATCCAACCAGACCTCAACAATTTCCTTGACCAACTAGAAAGTTCTAATTAAGTCTTCCCTCTATCCATGAACAATAAATAACTTTTATTGCAACTCACCAACTCTTATTCTCTATTTTCCATCTTTTCCTTTGAAGAAATCAAAACTCTTTCCAATATTATTCATCTTAGATTCAATAGCTTCAATTTTGCTTCTAAAATTATCAACAATAGTTGGCCACTGGAGACAATACCTATAGATGTTAGACATCTCCTTAATGCATTCTTTTGTCTCACCAATGTGTTTGGATAACTTCTGTTTAGCTTTGACACACCCTCTCTCAATCATAGCTTCAAACTTATGTCCTTCAGGTCCTTCTAGCAACATCCTTTCTTCAACAACTTCTACTAGATTATCTAGTAACAAGTTAGAAACATCTGAAATAGTAATACCCTTTTTGAGTAGATAATCAACTAGAGCATCATCAAATTTAAGCATTTTGATCGAAGAGCTAGCACACCACATTTCACCAACCTTCTTCATATCACCATCTAACACTGACTGAATATCATTTGGATCGATAGAATCAGATCTAGGAAAAGAATCTTCTTCATTCTCCCTTTCTTTTGAGATAGTGACATCTTTTGTGTTAACTTTCCTCATTTTGGGTTCCAGAGGGGAACCGCAATAACAACTTCCAACTCCTTCTTACCGAAGGAGGAACCCTCCTCAAACTGAATAGACACTATCACACCGGAGCACAGATTCATCTGCAAGGATGAGAAATAGACTTTGCATGCACTTGCTTTATCTTCCATATATTCCAAATACTTGTAAACTTGCTTTCCGATAGGGATGCCAAACTTCCATTTAACATGCTCCTTTTTTGGTAGTGAACTTACTACAGGATTGACAATGGTATTTATTAGTAGAGCCTGGGGGTCTTTGTCGATACCAATAAGTTCCTCTACATATCTGTATTTCATCGTTTTCTTCCCAGGGAGGTCACCAACACTACAAAAACTAGTAATAGATTCAATGGATTCCTTTGCCATCGAATAGGGTTTGTCTAAAACAATGCTGCCAGATCCTTGAATCGACTCAATAGGAACAAGATAGATTCTTTGTCTATAAACTAGGAAAATTCTCCCCATAAATCCATACATAGAGTATTTATGTTCCGCAGTCCATCCTTCTTTAGCCCTAGTTCCATTTCCTTCATCTTCTGATGATCAAACTCATCCAACTCAACTCCCTTCAGCCTTAGTGGAATACTACCACTCGATCCTCTGTTAACAGATTCAATCATTGTGCTTATCTTCTTAAAACTCTTTATCGCTCAACGAAACTTCTTCTTCTTCTCTCTTGAAAACTATGAGAAATGATTTTGAAAACTCCCATCTTTTACTCTTAATTATTCATAATGATTTCACCACCAAAGACACACATTGATGATGCCAACAATTGTCCTTCACTTTTCAATAAGTCAGATTAAGCTTCAACATTTATCGTCAATCGGTTCAAACTTAATCATGTTAAAAAACACTTCAATATTTCTTTGGAGAGGGGGAACCAACAAGATATGCAATGCAAAACTCCCCCTAAGCCAAGGCAGATTGGCTTAGATACTGGTAGGGCATGTACCAAGATCCAGTACTACAAAAGTGTTCTCCATACTTGTTTCCTTCTTCCTCCGAATCGTGACCGTCTTCTTCTTAGATTCATTTGATTCTGCAACCTTCTTTTTGTTCTCATGCTTTTCCAGAGCAACATATCTACATGTGTTAGCATAATGTCTGGGTTGACTGCACTTGTAACATCTTTGGCCTAACTTAGTTGAGTGAACCTTAGGTCTGCATTGATTAGCATTGTGACCATAACCATAGCATAAATAGCAATAACCATGAAAGAGATTGTTCATTCCATTCCTTCTTTCTGAACTAGATAATACACTTCTACAATGACTTGCTTTATGACCAAACTTGTAACAATT
Organism: Sequoia sempervirens; assembly: GCA_007258455.2. Taxonomy (NCBI): domain Eukaryota; kingdom Viridiplantae; phylum Streptophyta; class Pinopsida; order Cupressales; family Cupressaceae; genus Sequoia; species Sequoia sempervirens. Next base: position 569,879,906 of record VDFB02000015.1, on the reverse strand, counting down.
AAAGCATTGAGTATTCGGTTCCATCTTGATTCTACATTCTACAAACTTATGACCAAAATTTTTACATAGAAAACAATGACCATTAAATGATAAGTACCTTTGAGCATTTGGATACCTAGCCGAAGGTCTTTTTATAGGTGCATTAGAGTTCCAGACCTTTCTTGTTACAACTGATCTTGCTTTAGCTTCAACTGCTTTGTCTTCTTCCATTCTTCCATTTTCTGTTTGATAGTATCTTTGAGATTTTCTTCAGTCTTCTTGCATTCATCCAGTCATAGCTTTAAATCCACAACACTTTCCTTTGAATCTTTTAATTCCTGGCTAACCTCTTTGTGTCTTGCTTTGATTTTCCATATTTTCTCCCTTAGCTTTGGGATACAAGTGTTTTCCTCCTTGAGATTTTCTTTCAATTCTTCATTTTCAGATTCTGTGCTTTCCATGTCAGCTAACATTATCTTCAGTTCTTCCTCAAATTGATAAGCTCTTACCATATATTTAAACTACCAATATCTCCCTCAAGTGGTTAAGCTCTATCTTCAAGGGACTAAGCTCTAATACCAATTGTTGAATAGTCCAAATAACTGAGAGGGGGGGTGAATCAGTTATCCAACAATACTTTTCTTTTCTTTAATTAATCCAAAGAAGACTTATACTAATTAGAAATTAATCAAACAGATATGAACATGAATGCACACAACAACACCAAACACAATGAACACCAGAATTTACGTGGAAACCCAAGAAGGGAAAAACCACATAAAATGCCAATTCTTAATTATAGAGCACCAGTTATGGTGACATTGGTTAAGGTGATTTTTACAAGGGCTCACTCCCAAGTTGATCACTGTAGGGTGGCTCACTACCAACAAGCTCATTGCTCAAATACAAAACAATAGATTACAAAATAGTCTCATTGACAAAAGTGAACTAATGAAGTTGCATCTACATATACATGAGTTCAGTTCTGGTTAAGAGCATAATTTCTGTCTGCAACAGATCCGGTTAAGAATCTTCTACACATCTTCCTTACATAATCTTCACACAACCTTATTCCAAAATAGATTACTCCTTCCTTCACACTCTTTTTTCTGTTCACACACTTGCACTCTTTTATCTGCTCACACACATTATACTTCTTCCACACTTCTATATCTTCAATTAAAAAGATGTTCTCTCTCTATATATGTATACCCCTAGAATAGAAATAAGTTGGCCACACACAATATCTTCATAGTCTCTAAGTCGGCCAAACACCATTTGAATTTAGATCACCACAAGGCATGTCAGCATGAAGAACGACCTTAAGCTATTCAATAAGACCTTGCACACTAACACTGGACCCAATAGATAGGTCACACAAAAAGATCTTCTTACCACGTTACCAAGGGACCCATGAATATTTCAAACATAAGATAGGTTCATAACATAACTATCAGAAGATAACAAACTTTGGATCACATGAAATATATTCTAGAGCCAATGAGAATTCCACAACCAAGACCAAGTCTTGATTATCATCAATTTTAGTGTCAACTGAAGAAACACCATTTGACATACTATTATCAAATAGATTTGTACCCTGCTGAAACTGAAAATTTAGCAATCTATTGACACATGGAAACCTTGTTCAGATGTGGGTGATCTAAATGAAGGAGTCTCCAAAGTGAGTTGGTTCTCCAAATGATGAATATTACTCTAAATAATTTCTTAAAAAAGGGATAGAAGGATAGCTTGAAAATAAAAACTATGACCTAAAATGATCCACAAAACTTAATAATGACTTTGATATTTCTCTCACAAAACAATCTTTAGAAAAACAACAATGAATTCACAATCTCTCATGAATAGCAATGCAAAATTGATTTGCATGAAGGTTTAGATTTAAACACAACATGCAACCTACAATAAATGAACTTTCTGCATTGATGATCTACAATAATAGGACATAAAGAGGATCTGTAAACATAATCACAATATAAAAATCATACTAAAACTTCAAGTTGAAACATAAATTGGAGATAGGAATGCTGCTTTTTATTAGATGGAGTGAAACTCTCAAAACCTGAGTACAAAAAGTTTACAAGCTCAAAAAATGTTAAGAGCAAGAAACTGCCAATTGAACTGAGAAGAAGAAAAAACTAAGTTTTCTTCAAGATATATCTCTCTCAAACCCTAATCCGAGCTCACAAGAAAAGCTCAAGGAAAAAGGTTGCAAACTGTCTCAAAGGTCTACATAAAAGTAGAAAAAACACCCAATTTCCATCTTCATACTAAAAAGCTCCTAAAAACAGACTAAATATGCTTTTAAAGCAAATAAAACACCTTATCTCTCCAAGAGGAAACTCAAATCCGACCCAAGGCAGAAAATAAAACAATCTGCTAAAAATAGCAAAGAATAAAGTGATTTATAAAAGCACCGCTTTAATCCCGCTTTACATGATATGCAAATTTTATAATTTGGCCTATTTTTGCAATTAAAGATTTAGGGAAATATTTTGCAAAAAAAACAAATACCTTATTTCTCCATTACAATCAATCTTGATTTTCCTCAAAAATCATGAAGCATACAAGGCATATTATTCTCTCAATACTTTAATTGATTTCTTAAAAAATCAATTGAAAAATAAAGCAAAATTATTTTGCAATTTTATGGATATTTTAATCTCCAATATCACTAAGGCATGAGTATGAACAAATACCCCAATGTAGGAAAATAAAATATACCTTACCTAAGCCTAGACTCATAAAATATTCGATCAATCATACTTAAAGACTTAGGTAAGTATTAACACATGAAGATTAAAAGACAAAACGACCTAGGGCATTGAATAAAGTTTGTTTAAAATGCAAAAACAACTCCTAAATTCGAATTTCCCCACTATTGTATTGTCAAAAGGGAACATTAAGGACACTCATAATGCTCAACCTAAATTTGAATTAGGGCAAGAGACAAAACAAGTCAAACCCTAAAAATCATTTCATTTGCAATCATCGCTTTTGAAGACCTTGGTCTCTGCCTGAAAGGATGGCGCTGCCATGAGTGAGCTCAGTCTGTAGCTCGTGTGCTTGAGAATCTTCACCTTTGTCTTCAAATGGTTGAATCCCTTACTGTGATAAAGGTAAGCTTAATTTCTGACATTATTGTGGCTTTTCCACTTCACTTGAAAAGCAAGAATGGCCATTAAGGCTGCGGCCTGTACATGCTTTACCTCTGATTTCTCTTTATATTCTTATGATTTTATTCTTCTTGGCCGCCTTGTATGAGCTCGAACTCTTGTATGGAAGCTCTATGTGAGAGCTTGTTCACGAACTTCACTCCTCCAAAGCACACATGGTGAGCTACTATTCATAGTATCTTTATGGCTTTACCTCTTGAGCCATTTTTGGTCTTGTGGCCGCAGAGGTAACACAGTTTCTAATGCTTTTTACCTTTTGTGTTTATTTTGCTTCTGTCATCTTGGGCCGCCATTTATGAGCTCGAACCTTAAGTTTGGAGTCCTCTGTACAACATGAAATGGTAAGCCTTCTATCTCTGTGTTCACTTCCATCCATGTATTTCCTCTTCAAAACAAAAAGCGTAAGAAAGCTTCTTTTTATTGATAAATTCATGGCCATACTCAGGCCGCACCATGTGTATTTCTGAAAGGGCATACTGAAACTTTTTGGGCTCGACCCAAGAAAGGAATCTCTTTCTTTTTTCAAATTTTGAGCAAACCCCTATATGGATATCATGAGAATTGAAAGAAATATGTATTCTCTATTTTGAAGCTCAACCCATGTCTTTTCATTATTTTCTTTTGCATTTTCTTATAAAACCCTAACATGGGTGATAATGGAAAGCATCTATTTTTGATTATTTGTAGAAATCTCCATATGGGTAACCTGGAAATGGCACTAAATATATCTTTAAATTCAAACCCCAATGTGGGTGTATGAATAATAAACAAAAATCTATATATTTGATATCTTTGTAAAAATCTGGGCTCGACCCATTATTTATTTCTGCATTTCCTGTATCTACTTAAACTCCACCATATGGGTATTTGTTGTTTGTGAAGAAAATGCATTTCTTTTGTATTTCAACTTCGACCATGAGAGCACTGTGTAAATTTTGTTTTTTGTAAAAACCCCACATGGGTATATAATATTCTGAAGAACACACATTTCTATTGCCCTTCCGTTGAAAAACCTTTGCATGGGTATCTTGAAAATAGTAAGAAATCTATATATTTCGATTAAAAACCCCAATGTGGGTGTGTTGCATTTCAATGAAAACCCATGTATTTTAATTTGCACCGAAATTCATTTTTGTCCTTATATTATACACCTAGGAATGAAAATAATCATGATCATATTGCTTAATGACCGCTTGAACCATGATAAAACAGTGGCCTCTATACTCTTTTCAGGCCACTTTGATGCTGACTCCTCATTGATTTTCTTTGAAGAACCTCAGGATGGTTGGCCTTTTGATTTTGTTTTGAACTTATGCGGAGATTTCAATTAAAACATTGTAGTTCTATGGACTACATTCTCTCTTACATCTAGCTAACACTTTTAGAAGCACTTTCTATTATGCTTTGTCATTTTCTGTTCATTCTGGAAGCAATCTTTTCACATTGTAATTCCTAATGTTGCATTTGCATTCTCATCCAAACTGGAACTGACTGTTTCATTGATCATTTGAAGGCATTGCCTATCCTTTCATATTATTGGTCTTCAACCTGACACTCTTCATGCATTTTTATGCTCTACTTAACAAAGATGTTCCATACACTTGCTCTCCTCTAAAATGAAAATTTGAAACAACTCTCTTCATTAAGGAATTATGTATGCCTGTTCCCTATCCTTGATTGAGAGAAAGAACGTTGTTGAACTGAACCTTACATGACATTATGAACATGATGAACAAAACAAAAATACTGTGTCAAAAGAACATAAACCATACAACAATGTTTGAGATGAATGTACTTAGTTAAATTGATTGAGCAGATTAAACCCACTGTTTCACCTGTAGCTTTCAGAAAGCATTTACATGATTGTTATGAATGCACAGTTGGTTTAATGGCTTGATGGATAACTCTGCTTTACTCTTTTAGTTGCATTTCCTTTCTTGATGACTATGATGATTGCAATTACTATCTCAACCCACTTGAAATGAATAGGGGTAGCATGCCGAGCTCTACCCTTATGGGAGCCCATTTTTCTCCACATGATTGGTCTTCAAATAATAATAAGCTTCGTGATTTTCCCTATACCTGCACAAAGAAGCAAACAATGTTAGCATAAAAAAAATATATCATGATCATGTTGATGTTTCTCCTTCAGCTCATCTCCCTGCACTTTTCTTGATTGTTTCAGTGCATGATTAGTAGCATACTACATTATCATTGATGGTTCATATAGGTATATTCATAGTCAGAGCCTCTGACATCCCTCTCTTCCTTCCTACAGGTCAATGGAGCTCGAAGAAGACAAATGGTGCACCACTTATGTGTCGGCCATCAATCAACAGGCAATGATGACTATGTTTATGCTTATGTGATTCCCTTTTATGCATCTTCCATAGTATAGTGTGCTGTCTATGATGCACTGTGACAGTCCCCTCCATGACTTGTGTGGATATTTGATTTCAATCGTATGCTTTTTATTTTGAAAAGAAAAATGCATCTCAATGCAAATTTGTACTATCATTTGAATTCTCGCAATCAAATAAAATTCTGTAAATATGAATTACTCTATGAAATAAAATAAAGCAAATGAAATGCTTTGTTGTTTGTATGCTCAATCCTATACCTCATTTGATTCTGAAACATTGAATAACAACTTCTAAAATTTTGTTTCCTCATTTCAATGCACAACTGTCACTTGATGAATAATGAAAAAAGTGCAAACAACACTTAAGAATAATGCATAAATAACTACAACTTCACTTTAAGATATAACAGTATTTAATCCAGCTCCACCAATTGAGCTGTAGTGAAAAATTGGTAACACATACCAAAATTTTATCATGCTACGTGAATGTCCAAATAGCAAGGTTACCCGAAGTGAGCTTTGAGCAAAGTAGCCAACATCAAAAGATTAGATTTCGTTATAGTGCATTAACTGGATTCAACAGATGTCCCAAAAAGTACTACCATATCCGGATCAAGGATGATATCCACACTGCATGGCATCATAGCATATGATAGGATAGATCAAGTTTGTACATCATCTAGAGCACAACTGTAATGCCCCACTAAGGGACCTAGTGGATTAACACAAAAGACCTTCAACATCATGCCAATATTTTTTTTTAGAAACTAAAGTGGCACTAATTAATGCAACTCAACCAACTACATGGATAACATCATTACATTAACATCATATCATAATTGCATTAAGTAACATTAATAATAGCCCACTTACACCCCTATTCACCATGGTCCCCTAACATTGCTACTACGATACATCTACACTAACTAAACTTATAGAAAGACATTTCATACACTAAGATCACATCCAATCAATTATTTGAATATAAATTAAATCTCATACATCAATTTACATATGATAACATAATTATAATTAAACCTCATCTAACACTATGCTAGAATGAATCTAATCCTAACCAATGCCATGAAATAGGTACATAAAGATATATCACATATACTACTAAATTAAACTCATATACATCATAAATACAACATTCCTATGTTAACTTTTCCATTACATAATGAACAACAATAAATATATACATATTCAAAATTACATCAAGTCATTTACTTTTCCTTTATAAGAATGCTACAATGTATAAGATCCATTCATCTGAGAGGTACATATATATAAGATACATTTTGGGCTCAATTTTCTTAGAAATATCATCTGCATCATGAAACCAACTTTGGAATGAAGTGAAAGGAAAGACTCTATGTTGCACATGAATTGCACCACCTAAACCCCAATGGATGGTTGGAAAATACCACTCTACCATGTGGAACCTTGAGGCCCACTCTCTCTGTGCCAGGAGACAACACTAGCCCCCACACACAAGCAAACAACATAAATAACAAGTGGCTAGCACTAAACATTCAAAGGAGACTACCTAAAACAAAAATCAACCAAAATCACAAGGACTTTCACAAAGACTTCCAGATACTTCCAGGGGCCAAACACATAACACAAACAAATAGGAAACCCAAAAACTGATCATTATACCACAACATATACAATGAAGTACATAACATCATTTGTACAATATTATAACATGATAACCAACTTTTAATTTCTCTTTCTCAGCAATTCATAATCAAGACCAACAATGCATATCCTTGGTACAATTGATCCTTACACAGAACAAAAGACCCAACACAAAATTTCAAAAATATGAAGGGATTATCAACATAAATACAATAACACATGCAATCACATATGATACAACACAATAAATATCAAAGGATAGAGTTATATCCTCTTATACAACCTTCATAACCGAACTAATTGTTCCTCTAGACAACAGTAAATTTGTCATCTATAAAACAACCATAAAATAGCCAAATCAACTCAAAATTTAAATCCGTCAAAGACCCATTTTAGATTTGGCCATTTAATACTCACCATGGTGGGTGTAATTAACCAAAAATGAGTCAAAAATTTATAAAATACAAAACAAAAGATGACTCTCATAAAAACCCTCTTTTCGGCATACCCGATTATAACCAAATGACAAAATGAGAAACCCAACAACCAGATCTTTTCCAAAATATAAAATATTAAAATTTTAATTAATTTAACCACTTTCAAATGTCTATAAATCTAAAATCCTAGTCTACCATTGGCTAGTTATAGTTATAGGGAGAAACAAGAGTATTTGCAGTCATAGAAGAGCAACCTGACATCAGCCTCGTGTTTCAACCATATCTCAAAAAAAAATCTGAGTTTTTGAGATTTTTGGATAAAATTTAAAAGACAATGAGATAAAATAACCCTTTAAATATTTCACCAACCCTTTTTGTAAAAAAAAAATTATGGATGACGCAAGAAAACCATTTTACTAAAGACAATAAACATATATTGATTTTTTATTTTGGAATAAATAAATGTTTTATTCACACACAAAATAAAAATATCTATCATTTATTTTCAAGAATCAAAGAGAAAGAAACCAATCAAATGATTCGTACATTTAAAAAGAAAATTTAAACAAAAGATTCCAACATCCAACCTGGATCCAACGCTCGGCATGGACAGGAATTTGATGTTGAACTCAAAAAATTTCAACTTCCAACTCTTCAATCCAAAATTCTCCCAAAACCATAATTCACCAGCAAAATCCATTCCCCTCAAATCATAGTTAAATTCCAATTCACTCTCCAAATTTTGATTCAAAACCATTCCAATTTTTTCAAAAACCTTTTAAAAAAATTTATTTCAAAACCATGTAAAATCTCTCCATTCTCAAAATCCCAAAAATCCCTTCAAAATCCTATAAATTTCATGCACAAAAAAAACTAAAAGTCTCATTTCCCAATTTTTTTCCATAAATAAAACTAATTAAATTAAAAAAGCAAAAAAGAAAGTAACTTCCTTTCTTCTTTCTCAAAAGATTCTTCTTTTCCAAAATAAAACAAGGAAATAAAATCCTCTCATAAAATAAAATATTAAAATATTAAATTAAAGTCTATCATCATCCTACTAATGAAATAATTAAAATAAAATAAATAATCAAATTAACTCACATAATTAACTCATTTGTTTAGGGTTCCCCACCAAATAAATTCAAAATATTATAAGAGATAAAAGAACTCCCTTAAAAATAATCACTCCACCAAAATAGTAAATCAAACACAAATATAACATATGCTTACATATTAATATTTAAATACTTATTAATAAACATATTGTAATACTCCTCCATTTTGCGTTCTGCCTAGACAGTGTGTCCTTGTTTTCTTTGATGTGTTTTTTGGTTATTGAGATGTTGTATCATGTGTGTGCGATTTGATCAATAATTATAGAGCGACAGTTTATTGGTGTGATGTGATGTATTTTATTTGATGCTATATTTGACATGATTTAAATTGGTGTAAGGATGATTAGTTATTGTAACATATTATTGCGTGAGATATTTGTTTATGATGGAACTGTCAGTCTATGATGAGTGTATTGGTGAATGGGACATGATTGTATCATTCGCTTGTGAGCGCCCTATGATTCCAAGATTTCCCCCTTCACGGTGTGTTTTATTATATCATATATATGCATGTTCGATATACTCTTTGTTCATAGGTACAGGACATCGACTCCACCTGATTTCATAGGTTTGAGCGTGTCCATTGACCAATGGTAATCGATTGGGAGATAGTAGCTAGGTTTTCCATGTCAAGTCGTTACCCTAGTCATAGTTTGTCGTCATATTGTCGTTGGGTTTAGTTGTTTAATGTGGTTCATTCCTCCTTAGTTATTTATTTAATTTCATATTATAAAAGTTATTAAATGGCTTTTGAAGTTAAAAGTGATGATTGATTGTATCTATTTGTAATGTTGGAAAAGTAGTTATTTATTAATTAATTTAATTTAATTAATAAAATAATCTAATCTTGAATTAGATATATTTTATTGACTAATTAAATTAATGGGGATAAATTAAATCAAATTAGTTGTTTGGCATGATGTGATATTTTGATTTTAAAATAGAAAAATAGAAATGTGGTTATATTTCACCTTTTGAAATTTTGGAAAAAAAAAACATATTCTTGCAACTTTGAGATTTTTGGTTTTTAAATGAAATTATGAAATTTTGAAAAAGCATGAAATAACATTTTGAAAGTAAAATTGTTTTAAAAATTAAAAAAATGGAAATATCCTCCAAATGTTCAATAAATTTAGTGGGTGGGATATTTTAGGGGTTTGACCAAAATTTTTGGGGAAGTTCTATTTTAGCATTTTCCATTTGATATTATTGGGAGTTTTGATTTTTGGTGGAGAGTTTTGCTGTGGCTAGATTTGGAGTTGAAGAAGAGATTTGGAATCACCATTGTTAAAGTCTTCAAGCTTGGGGAGAAAAAATTAGGTTCCCTCTTTGTGATTTATGTTTTCCATTTTGGAATAAGTCTCAATTCTTTGTTATGTTGTTTAAATCCAATGAAAATCCATGAGAAATTGTTTTAATCTTGCAAACTTTGTTAAATTTGGGAAAGGAAATCAAAACAAGAATCCCACAATGGAAAAATTGAAGGAAAAACCAAAATAAAATCTCTCTTCAAACTGAAAAATAAAAAAACCAGATATGGGTTGTCAAATTTACTCTTTTGTTGCAAAATTTTGTTGTGCAATTGCACAGTTTAACTAAAAATGGAGATTTTATGTTTGATTCTATATATATATATATTCTGCATACCTTTATTATGCATAGTGAGTCTATTTTATTTTTTTGGAAAGAATGGTTCTTGTTAAAGTTTTAACTCAGAAACCATGTTATGGAAATTACTAGAATAGAGGGTTTATATGCTCTATTTTTTTTAAATACTTAATACAAATTAAGTTTTAATTTAAGCTTTTTTTTTTGGTGTGTGTGGGGAGGGGGCAGCTGTGGCTGCGCACCCAAGCCCCAAGGGAGGGCACTGCCTTAGGCAGCGCAGCCTCCACAAAGGAGGTTGGGCATAGGCAGCGCAACCTCCACTAAGGAGGTTGGGCACAACCTATGGTTGCATCCTCCTCCCTTGTGGGGGCCACAACCCTTGTAAGTTGTTCTTTTTATTATTTAAAATTTTAAAATTTTGTTTTATTTTATTTTATATTATAATTATATATAATATAATATATATATATATATTATATATATTATATTAATATATATTATAATATAATATGATTTTAAATAATTTTTTTTTAATAATTATTTATATATATATAATGTATATATATTTAGGTATATAATATACATATCATGTGTATATATATATATAATGAATATATATGTATTATGTAATTATAAATAATATATTGAGTTGAGTTAAAATAGAATTATTCAAATGATAATGATATATATATATATATATATATATATATATTGTATATACATCAAGTATATACTTTTATATATATATTTAATATATATGTGTATTCAAATGTGGATAAATTTAAGTTGATTGTTTATTATTGAAGTTGAAATAAAGATTGATTCATTTTAATCAAATGATTTTAATTATCAGATTGTTTTGACTATAGAATGTGATTGAGAAACTTAAGTTAAATTATTGGTTTTTAAATTTCTCAAATGTCGTGTAATAAATCTTATGTGTTTTTTTGGATAAATGCAAGTAACGTAGATTGAGTTGACTGGATTTAGGAAATCCTAACCTTAGCTTATTTAATTACCTGAAGTGCTTTTTAGTGTTGATTTGTTCATTTTCGTTGTTGTGCAAATAGAGTAAATGTTCTGAAGTATTCCAGATAAGGTTTTATTTATTTGTAAGGGTTAGGGTTGTAATTGAAATGAATATGGTTAATGTGTTTTCAACGACCTGGTTGATTTGATGGAATCTTAAAGTTCTTGTAAAGGATTTGTTAAATGTCAGGATTATGTACGTGGTTAAGTTATATGGGTTATAATTAGAGCAAAATTGATGATATTAAATATGTGTAAAGAAAAGGGTTATTTTATTACAATGTTGTTATAATGGGTAGAATGTTATTTAAAAGTTATTGTATTCCATTGCCTTAAATGGTGAATGGGGAATGTTGTTTGTTTTCTAGATTGCAAGGAATAAATAAGGTTCATAAAAATTATATTGTAAGGGTTAGGGTTGTAATTAAAATGAATATGGTTAATGTGTTTTCAATGACCTGGTTGATTTGATGGAATCTTAAAGTTCTTGTAAAGGATTTGTTAAATGTCAAGATTATGTACATGGTTAAGTTATATGGGTTATAATTAGAACAAAATTGATGATATTAAATATGTGTAAAGAAAAGGGTTATTTTATTACAATGTTGTTATAATGGGTAGAATGCTATTTAAAAGTTCTTGTATTCCATTGCCTTAAATGGTGAATGGGGAATGTTGTTTGTTTTCTAGATTGCAAGGAATAGATAAGGTTCATAAAAATTATATTGTTTAGAACTTATATGAATAGTTAAAAGATTAAGTATATGAGGTAAATATGGAATTTGGTTCTTGTTTAGGAGAAAAGATCGTTATGTCGAAAGAAATCTTTAGTTTTTAAAGAACGTGTATTTATATGATTGTTGATTTAAGCGAATTCTTGTTGGTATTGTATGGGAAATATTGTTATGATTGTAAATTTATGAGTGTACTTTGGTAGTTCTGAGTTTTGTTTCCAGAGGCTAGGGAACTCGTTGATTGAGTTGTTTATTCTATTTGGAGTTGCTTGTTATGTAAATCTTCTAGAAGCGGTTCAACTTTTGGGGTTGCATTATTATGTTAGTCAACCGTTATATTGCCTTGGGTAGGGTGTTTAGTTGTATCCTATGGTTTTACCTAGTTTTCACGAATGGGGATGGTTTGTGCCTCCTTTGGAAGGAGTGGAGTATGTCTTTTGTTGCCTCCTGTGTTGGAGTGGATTTTCATTTTATGTTCCTCCTAGAGTTGGAGTGGTTTTATCTTGATGGTTTGCACTTGGGATTCTCTTAGTGATTGGGTTTGTTTGGTATGTTGTCAAGTAGAAGAGTGGCTTTTGTTAGGGGCTAGAGCCCAAAGAGGTAAACTAGGAAACCTTCAGAAGTGGTTTAATCAAGTGATAACTAAATTAATGTACTTAGAAGTAGGGAATCTTTCACACTAATTAAGATAATTAAGCCTCGCTCATGGATGCAAGGGCTTGTATAGACTTGGGATGAGACGGGAAGGCCTGGAATGGCAAGATCATCTATCTTGTCCTTACAAGAGGTATTTGATTCTGCATGAGTGAGTATCCGAGGTTCGGTAGAGGCCACCAGGATAACCCATGGTGGGGGTTAGAGCCTAGGAGGATTCCTAGAGGAGATCCCATGTCGAGCTATGTGATGACACTCTTTCTACAACAACAGTTGGTATTTGGTTTTATGTGTATTGTCTTCTTATCATACTCGATCAGTTTTTATCTCTGGAAGCAATGTGACTTATGTCAGTGATGTTAGAGTTGTACTTGTGTTATCCTCATGGTTGTATGGTTCATGTGTTTGGTTGTGTCAGTGTGAGGTAGCCTATGTCTAGAGGTTGATGGTCTTGTTTGGAATTCCTTGTTACTATCTCCTAGCACAGGGGTTGAGCCTTCGGGTATCACATGGTTGGGTGGAATGTGCACCTTAATCCGTTGGGTTGTCTTCTTGTTCATGTGGATGAGATTTCTAGTTGGAGAGCTCATGGGATCCTACTCTTTCTTGCTTTAATTCTTTCAGTTGTTATTGTATTTTTGCCCCTCTTTGTTATCAAGGTGGAAGATGTAATTTGTAACCATGTTTATTGGATTTACCTCATTTGGGGAATGAGCATTGTAATCTTATTGTAAAATAAATTATTGGAATCATGTGGAATTACTTATGCTCTGATGTAATTTTATATTGGATGGGATGTATGAGTATTTAATTTGTTAAGTAATTAAATGTTATATTTTTTAATTCATGTATCTTGATTGGGTTTTAAGTAATCTCAGTCTCGTAACCTTAGAGGTTGTTGGCAATGGATAGTGATCTTGCATGTTATCTGTTCTTAAAAAAAAAAGTACATTTGAGTAGTAAATTGCAACTTCCTCTAGGGTTGCGTGGCGGGGCATTACACATATTAATATTTAATAAATAACATTAGAATATGTTAATATTTATAACCTTATTTTCATAAACATAATACACATATAATCATAATAATAGTAATAACCAATATCCACACACACTAAAGAATAATCATAGCAATATATATACATATATATAATAACATAACCGATCTAGAAGCTAACTTCACTTAAATAGGTCATAATCAGAGACCAAGCATAAACCACAAAATAACTTCTCACATAAAATAAACATTCACATCAAAACATAAATAACGAGACTGATCACAACAGTGACTAAATTGACTTACCAAAGGAATTAACACCATTAGAACTGAATCCACACTCAAAGCTAAACATTGGAGTCACACCATCACATAACCCAACAAAAACATTCACACATGTGCAACACTCCAACCATAGGGTAAAGGAGATCGATCATTGTCCCTTGACAACTCGAAAAGGTGGTCACACACTGAATCAATTATCCCTACTTAGGGACAATGGCTAGGGTTAGGGTAAAAATTAGGCCTAGATGTTATCTCCTCAACCACCATTAGGATTAGAGGCACACTCATACTTGCTAAGTCAAGTGGAGACGTAGTCTAGTACCTGTTCAGTCAAACATACAAATTAGAGCACATGTGCATAATAGCCAAAGCACTAGGAAAGAAACTCTAGCAAACATATCTCATTCCTGTATGTCTCCATACGTCAATGGTACGATGCCGCTCTTCCTTTTAACCTAGCAGTATACTATTGCATCACCCAACTATCCAAATACATATCTACATAATAATAATAATAACATAACAATATGCGTCATACTTACAAAAGTACTAACAAAAGCTCATGTTCCATTTGCAATCGCAACACTTGAACACAAGTCAATACCTCTTCATAATAATAAATATAATCATAATCAAAATCATAATATCATATCATCATGATAATAATATATCAAAATCATGTGAAAATATTAAAGATAACCAAAACACTTCCATAGCACAAATATGCCCATAGATTGCATCCTAGTAACAATCATGTCTGAACACACACACACATCATGATAAACCTATCCTTAAACATATATAATAAGTCCTTTCCTAACCTTTTCACATAGTCCATAAATTCATAATTTACAACATCAACTGCTTAACATCACTAGCACATACCTTTAAATGTCCCTATTATTTTACCTTCATCTCCAAGTTTCAAAGCCAAACTACCTGCACATCCATGGTGAGAATGGAGGGGCACTACAACAACCTTCTGGATCCAAGGTTTTGACATCAATGACAATAATTCTAAATCATCTTCAACAACTTCTCAACATGCTTTGCTATAAACAACATTTGTTTGCTACAAACAACACCATTTTGCTATAAACAACATTTGTTTTGCTACAAACATCATTTTTCTATAAATAGCATTATTTTGCTACAAACAACATTATTTTGCTAAAAAAAACATTATTTTATTACAAACAACATATCAGTATGTGAAAACTGTTCAAATAGACCTATTCAATTCTTTTACTTCTTGTATTATTGATAAACGGTATGTCAATCTGTAACAATATTTTACATGGAAGTTATATGAATTTTTTTTTTTAATTTCAGAATGTATGCACAAAATAATAACTTAAGTTGACACATATATGTGTATGCACATAAACCTTCATCTACGTACATACACATACTTGTGACATACCTTCTTTTGTTATTTATTTAATTCATTCTTAAATGAATGCTGAATTATGTTGAATGTAATCATGTGACATATGAATGAAATGTATGGATAATATATTGATCAATTCCATTTGAATAATTTTTTCTAATTTTTAATAAGTTGAGAAAATAAGTAGACTAAATTACTTTTCCATAGATATGTGTGTAAAGAATATTCTTTTTATTGAGTAAAACAACACCTTAGTAGACTATAGCACCTTAGGTTAGATGTTGCTATGGAATAACTGTGTTGCTAAAAGTTACCTTCTAGGACAAGTGCCGAAATGGAGTTCAGAGAGTATAGGTTTTTACTTTATCCAAAACCTATCGTATGTTGTTGCAACACAATTTTTATGCTTGGCCAAGCAAATTAGCCCATTATCTATGTATGGACTTTGTGATAACACTCTCTACCATTCTTATTATAGATCTTTCATTTTTCTAAATCATAGATAGAGATGCATGTTGATGTTTGGGCACACACCAGATTCCACCTTGCAGATTGTTCTTTTGCTAAAATTTATGTGCAGGGTTGGGTATTCATCAAGTTGGAAGTATTCTGGGGCATAAGCTTCGTGATTGGGTGGTAAAGTGCTTCAACCATGTTCTCATCCACCAGTGGAGGTGAGTGCCAAGAGAAAACTTTGGATGTTTTCATGACTATCATGGTTTATAATGTAACATTGATGTATAATTTGTATATTGTATTGACTTTGTGGCCCTATGAGCCAAGTCAACTTGGATATTGTAATTGACAGTGAAATTGAATATATATATATATATATATATATATATATATATATATTTGACTCATTCTAATTAGACATGTGTTTCTATGATTTAGTTGTATTTTTACAATTAAATATTCATAATGTCATTTTCAATAATATAATTAAGTAATAATTAGAATGGGTTATTACAACAAATCATGGAAAACTTAAGCAAAATTCATCAAATCTGCTTAGTATAGTCCTCTTTCTAGCACCATAATGTGAGCATGATCATAACCTAAGCTAAACTTGCTAGATCCACATGAAATAAACTAAGAATTAGCTAGTTAAGTCAAGCTCCCAATGAAATACTTGAAAACATCAAACAAAGAAGCCATTAAACAAGAAACTAACTATAAATGCATTTAATGGAAACTAGTTTAGTGCCTCAAACCTCATCCCATTGGGGGATTGGTGCTCCATTGATTGGGAATGTTATCCCTCTCCCAACCCCTTAGTTTGAATGTGGATACTTTTCTCATATAAATGAGGAGTATTTATAGGAGAAATGTTTGAATCAATGGCCAAATTTGATTTGATCAATCAATGGATGAGAAGCAATGAGAGGAGATGACATGGATCAAGGATTCTCATCAATGGATGAGAATACAAGTTGAAAAGGATCAAAGTTTTTAATCAATGTCTTTCATTGATTTGAAGAAGCACACTTCCTAAAAATTAGGAAGTTGTTAGGAATCTTGTTACAAGATTCTTCCCATTTTGGATGAGTGCAAATAGAGGAATATTCCCTTGCAAGTGAGAGGGTGAGAGAAATTAGCTAATTAAGCAATTTAAAAAATTACTTAATTGTGCAAGATGGAGGAAATTAGTATTTTCATTAAATAATTAACTTATTTAATGAAAGAGGGAAATTAATGACATTTAACTAAATAATTTCAATATCTAATTAAATAGGATGAAAATTAGTATGAAAGGAGATGGATTAACCAAATAACATTGATTATTTGATTAATAGGAGAAAATGATAAATTTAGTTAAATAATGAAGATTATTTAATTAAATGGTTTTAAAGAGGCGATTCAAGATGAAATGGTGTTAGTAATCAAATTCTAATGTGCAATATTGATTAAAACAATTTTAAGTGTCTACACAATGAAATGTTTTATTTTCCATGTCGACATCTGTCTCTATAATCATTACAAACAACCCTCTATAAGAAACGTTAACAACTAGTTTTTTTGACATTTTCCATAAAAGGAAATTCAACATTGCTCAACCTCCATGGATTAAGGATAGAAAAAAGATGATAGTAATACTTTTATTTTTATTAGCTTTCAAACTAAAGCATTAATTGGTTGAGAAAGATACTAAAATTTATATTAGTTTGTGTTCCAATAAAATGAGGCAATGAAGTATGCTAAGAATTTGATATGAGGACCATAAAAATATAGAAAAATGCAAGCAAGAAATGGATTCATCCAGAAATAAAAGATTCTTAATAATTTTATCAATCAGAACCCATGGTTCAAACTGAGAATAGGATTTGAAAATCTATAATTGAGTTAATTTACCAAAAAAATAAATGCAATATTCCCATCTCCCTACTCATTCTTAGATATCTTAATAGGTTGGATTTTAGAAATTTTATTATCTTGAAAAATATTAATTGACTATACTTTTCAATCATGTTTTCACATATTACGAACCACATTGTTTAAATTAGATGTATTTGAAAAAGAATCCACCATAATGTCAATGGTTTTGCTTTAAATAATTATTAAACAATAGTCTCAAATATGTTAATTTTTAAATACATATTATTTGAGACATCATGGGCACACTAGTATCTATCTCTATATTTATTTATCATTTATTTCAAAAGAATGAGAACTTTAAAATCACATTAGGGTTTGTATAGTTAAACATAAAGCATAAATTATAATAATGTTTTATACAATTTTTTTAAATACAAGGTAGGGATAGAGATTGAAACTTCTCACTATGTGTTGAGTAAGATTAACATATTATATGTTCAAGTAAAATCAAAAGCAAAATGTGTGTTTTGATGTTATAATTATATAAGGAATTTAGTTAATCACTTTTACCAATAATAGTATCTTTAGACATAATTGATAGTTTACTATTTTATATTTTTTTAGGATTCAAAGGTCTTTATGAAAAAATATTTAATAATAGCTAAGAACAATTATGACCTTACTAGGGATATGATCCAACTTTTATTTTCATTATTCTTGATTATGGTGTAATGTGTTGTGGTTGTTGAAAGAGCATAAGTATTTGCTAGGTTTCCATAATTTGTTAAAATTCGATTTATATTCTTGATGAAAAAATTGCAAGATCATATATTATTTCATAGTATTAACAAATTATATATTCTTATATAATCTCCTATAAGAAAAAAACTACAATACAATTAATTGTGTGAAGAAAATAGAAGGTAATTAGATAAAAGGTATCAATATATGAGATAGTTTTGTAGATACAATTTGTTGATATAAAATATTACAAAATCATGAGCTTCTATTGAAAGCCCCTAAAGCATTGTTGACTAGATGGTTCACAATTTTTTTCATATTACATTTATTATATACATATATGTATAAATACATGCATATTGTTTGTATGTGTATATATACATATGCATATACATATATACATACATATGCATATACATATATGTAAATACATAGATACATATGTCATACACACACACGTGTGTATCCACACATATATTTATACACACATATACACATATATATGTATATACATATATAGATACATATGTGTGTATAGGAGTTTGCGTGTGTATGTATACACATAGGGGAGCTATAGATATGTAAGGCATTTCATATTCTTTATTTAAATACATCCATGTTATTAATCCCACTTCACAATGAGGAATTAAATTAAAACAAGATATTAGTAAATTGTTAAGATCTATAACTCGTCCAAAAAATCTGTTGATAGAAAATGGTACGAAATTATGAACTTCTATTGAAAAGTCCTAAAACATGATCGACTAGATGATTCACAAAAATTTCAACATATTCCAAATATTATATACATATATAAATGCATACATATTATTTGTATATATGTACATACATATATATCCTATATATATACCCCATATATACATACATACATATATGAGATCGACATGAAGTGGTTTGGCATGAGCAGATGGTGTGTCGACTAGAATTCGGTTTATAGTTATGCTTATCCGCCTGCTGGTTACACTGCTTCTTAGCCGTTCCCACTTCAAAACACGCCGCTCTTCGCAATGGTAGGGAAAGGGGCCGCAAAATGAGATGATCTATGAATGAAACGTTTCTATTGGATATGAACTAGAAGTCCATCTGGAAGGTGAATTGGTTGGTTGCATCGGACCACCCGTACTTTCTCTCTTTTGGAGCAGATGCCCCACCAGGCGGAGAAAGCAAGCAGCATTGAGGAGCGAGGGGACAAAAGCTGGAGTTGATGATAGCTCACCTCCCCCTCCGTCCCAAGGAAGCAATGGCCAAAGGAGAAGGCTTTAAAAGTACCCAACAGTCTCAAGAGTTCAGCTTGGCAAGGAATGGTTTGGTAATATAGCAGCAGGCATCTTTCTACACCAACCAAGACGTCCATATCGGTCATTCATAGATAGCTGCCTATGTATGCCCCAGCTGCTACTACTGCGTCTCGATCAATAGATGAAACTATATGCATCTAACTACCATGACTAAATACAACTATATACATCTAACTACCATGTGGGGGTATCTAACCAAAACATAATAGTATAATACTATTGTATAAAGAGGGATAGGGGTACTACCTCACCTCCTACCTTGAGTTATTTATGTAGGTAACCCTTCAATCTTGATCCTATAGACTCTGCATGTGATTTGCACTTAACTAGATATGGTTATCAAATTATGCATAGGGTGACTAAGAACATATGAGAATAGGTGGCACTCCATAAGCTCCATCTATTACAACTATTTGTAGCTAAGGTCTATAAGTAACCACTTAGAAAACAAGGCGTCCTTATTAACCACTAAGTTAATAAAATTTATCTCAATGATTAAAACAAATTAAAAATTTATTGAACTATAAGTAGTCTATAATATTGAACTATAAGGAGTCTATAATCCCTAATTATCAAACATTTTTTATAAAATTACCATGTAGTGATAGATTAGTGCCTAAATAAAAGTAAAATACTAATCTTATGATAGATACATTATCTATCAAGAATTGTGACCTTATAATGATAATCCAATTAGCAATGAGTAAACATGATAGGGTTTAACTATCTTTCAAATTATCAAAATGCGACAATGATAAAAAGGTGAAATTTAAATATATTCAAGACTAAAGCAAGTACAATAATAATAATTCCAAAAAAATAATTTCATGGCATATTTTCTTCAAAAGAGTAGTGATAGTACAACTAACTCAATTTTCAAGTTTAGTAATGTGACCATGACTATTATACATGTGAATAGGAATATTCTATGTTCTCATGTAATTGCATCAATTTATGGTTCAACATCATAGTCATTCATTAAATACATTAGATAATATGCTTTATCCCTCCCATTCTATCCCATTCCCTTGTTAGGGTTTCACTACTAGTTAATTAGTCATTATCACAATCCATCATTAACATAGAAAGTCTAAACATAGGATACATACTCATTCACCATTCATTCATCTCAGTGAACCCTTTTATGACATATTTAGACTCATTAACTATGATAACATGGTGCTCCAAGGGTCTTTAAAGAGATAAAAATTTATCATAAAAAATCATTCTAAAGGGGTATCTCATACTAGAATATAACAAAAATCATAACCCATTGATATGCTTGGATCAAAGTATGGTTTTATAGTTGCAAATTGTAGGACTACAAAGTACTAAGATAATAACCAATATAAAAGATTAACAATATGGTTTTATTAACACATGGCAAAACTACCCCTTCATATCATTGTTGCTAACAAAATATTTTAAAATACACTGAATACTAGTAGACCCTACTAGCGTATAGATTTTAAAGGGTGCAATAATTTACTGAGGTAAACTAGATAATAACAATAAAAAACATCAAATGAATATTTAAATTAACCAAAAAATCATCTTAAACCATTCTCCTTACGTTAGTTACAAATAGTAATAAATAATTGAGGTTGAACACAAAATAATATTTAAAAAGCCCATGTATTATAATTGAATGAACGTCAAGCAATGCCAACACCTATTAAACATGATGGAATACCAAATATGCAAATACATCATCCCAAATGAGCAATATTCCAAGAAGCCTTTGAATGAAAAGATTCCCCATTCTTTTATATAATAGGATTTCTTCATACAACTACTTACATATTATGAACACACCCAAACATAGTTCATATCTTATTTGGATGCCAATGCAAGTGGTTAGAGTGGAGTTAACTAGATTTGGGCAGATTTGTAGGTGACCATTTGCTACCAAAACTCCTAAATGGCCACATATTCATGAGAAGATTAGATTTTTTTGTCCCATCATGAAATGTTCACAACAAATAATTTAGTCATCGAATCACAAAATTCAAATAGTCTACCCATGGGTCTAAACCTCATTTCCTTTATTTTTTATTTTTTTTTCTCCTTCAATTCAACATGTACCTTTCACCAATCACTTGGTCCAATAATTTTGAATCAAAATTTGTTCACAAATAGGTAAATAAACACAAGTGACCACTTTTAAATTATCTTATGAGTTCAATTAAGGTTAACTATACTAAAATACAATGAAACAAGATTATTAACAATAAGGAATAATCTTGAGTGATGATCACAACATCATTTAATGAAACCAACAACATAGTCTATTTTGCGATGAATCATTTGTTGACACTATCATTTACTTGAATTACCATCAAATATCCAATAATCAAACTATTAGGATGGCTTTATCTTTCATAATAGTACCTAACATGGGATATGGAAATAAACATATTATGGAGATCTTTTCCCATACAATTTTCAAGCTATGTGCATTTATAAAAATAAGTAAAATAAGAAATGGATTAAAACCTCAAGATTGAATTTACATATTTCACATCTACCAACACCTTACTTTAAGTAAACATTCCATAAAATGTGAATAAAATTAACTATCAAAATTCTCATTGACATGCAATTCTTAATACATCAATGGTGGTTATGCTCAAAGGATTTATTGTTAATGAAGGATATAATGTGGTTTCTCATAGTGATAACATGTCATTATGTTTTAGATTGAGGATCCCTCCAAATGGCTTATGGAAGGGTAGACTTATAGGTTTTCAATTGAGTGAATTGATGGTCAAGATTACTTAAGAGGATTGACATGTAGGATTAAGTTGGTTATTTGGTAATGAGACGGAGGATGGAGAAAATGACAAAATTTTAATATTTCTTTTATGATTTCCAGGTATAAATTTAGGATTTAAATAATAAGTTTTATTTAAATCATGTGAGGTGGGAGGGGAAATTATAAATAAATGTGATATTTATTTATTTAGGACTTTATGAGAATAATCAAAATAGTAAAATAAATTATTTTAATTCAATTACTTGAAAAATAAATATGTGGTAGGTGGTGTTAGGATGTGGGTGATTTTTAAGTACCTACATTTCCCCTCTTTGATATGGCATCGTGATTATATAAAGTAATGTCATTTCAAAGAAAATAAAATACAGTGGCTTTAGAAGAGATAGGACTAGTTGTAGGATACCCTAGTCATTATAAGGAGAGGAGTGATGGGGAGAGAAGTAACTATGCTCCCTTGAGAGGATAGATGGGTTTGAAGAGCATGGGTGTGCTCTTGAAATGGATGGATGAAAATAAAGTATAAAAGGATATGGAAGGATGAAAAGATTAGGATAAAATATTAGTTGTGATATACAAAGGGATGTTAAATAGGGATATATGTTAGGTCATAGTCATGCTAAGGCTACTAAGGCATTTTAAACAACCTTTATTTGATATATCATTTGAAATTATGCACGAAGGTGTAAGGAGCAAGGTGATGATGTCTCAAGCGCATAAAGGACTAACCCTTGAAATGAAATGTTGTATATAAGCATGTGTTAGAGAATGTGCCATGATATGGAAGAACATGATGTCATTGTTGGAAAGAACTATGATAGATGCAAGAAAAATGATAATACATGCAAGAAAACAAGAAAATATGTATAAACAATGCAAAAAAAAAGGTGTTTCCCCTAGGCAAGCTAAAATTTATTGATTTGATTGATGATGATGATGATAGCATTTTGAAAATAAGAATAATGGAGGATTATGAATAATACATCCTAATAATAATATTGTTGAAAATGAGTCAAAAAATCATTGGGAATAATATATCCCTCATGATGATAATTTGAGTAATATAGTTCAAGGTTTGTAATAAAGTTGGGAACAAAATTGTTGGATTATTTGGATGATGCACTAGATTGGTTAATCATATTTCATGGATTATGATTTCATGCATATGGACTATGTTGAGGGTACTCAATTGCTTGGAGCTAAAGACAAGGGAAAACCAAGTTGATGGAAAAGGATGGAGTGATAGAGGGATTGTTAAGATACAAGATGGGATGGATTATGGGATGATGTATTCAAGATATTGGAAGGAGTGTCAAGATGTGATATCTAAGGAATATGATGGATAGGAATAACATGGGTCATACTATATGTAGTGTAGTGGATATAGAAGGTTGTAAGAGGGAGGGTTAGTAGATAAAATAAGGCTTGTATTGTCTAAAATATGTTTGGATATTATTCCCTTATAAATATCAATATTAAAGTAGGAAAGGATGGATTGCATATGATGAGATAGGTATGAATGGGGAGGATGGATATAGAGGATGAAGTAGATAAGATGGAGCTTGATATGATGGAAGAATACTTTCCCCCATGTATAGGATGTGAATAGATAGGGAATTTACATATTACACCTTTTTTTCCAAGTTTTCATCATGGAACTTATATATCAAAGGTGTCATACAAATTGTTTTCACCATTGGATGATGATTTCTCTTTACTTTTTTTTTTTTTTTTGAATTTCTAGTTTCTAGATGAAGGAGAATGATTTGGATAATTGGTGTGGATGGGGGTTAGGGATATATGGATGGAGGGCCCAAACATTTATTTCCATGATGATAGTATCCCTTTCCAAATAATTAATTTGATAGTCATTGTGTGCATGGATGTTGCTAGAAATAGAGCTAAGTGGCTTCTTCAAAATATAAACATTCTACTAACATAGCTCTAATATTAAAGGATATTACCAAGGGATATGGAATGGATGAGGAGATGAACAATGGGTAATGAGTTATGTAAAATATTAAATTACAATTGATGTTATGGTGGATGTATGTTGGATAGTGGATATATAGGGGGTTGAAAGATGATTGGATGAAATGATGGGATGGTAGTAACATTAGGGACTGTCATGATACCAAGGGGAACTAGGACTAGCAATTGCATATACACCATGTTGGAGGCTAAATATTTGAGTTAGGATGGGATTTTGGATGTTGGGATTTAGATGAGGTATTAGGATTGTATATTATGGGATGTAAGGGCCCAAAATGGATTTAGGATGTTTAGGAAATAGGAGGGGAATTTGGGATTTTTTATTGTGGGACATAGGGACCCAAAATGGATGTAGGATGTTTAGGATGGGGATGCTTGGATTTATATGGACAAATGTGGGATTAGGATGAAGGATCTAGGGATATTTGGAATCAAGGAAAGAAGGATCCTTTGGAGGAGTGGATGGGCATGCAAAGTTTGATTCTCCCTTTCAATGTATTTCTTTTTATATGAAGGATTCACATTATTTTTTATTGGTGGGCCTTAGTGGCCTTTTCAATAAATTTTAATGTTGGATCAAATCTTACATTGATATTGCATGGTGACATGTTATGATGTGGTTGTCCTTAGATTTTTTGTGGATTATTTTAGATTTATATGTGCTTCCAAATGTGATGGTATAGTCTCATTGGGAGAAAGTATCTTGATATCCAATGAATTGTGTGATGGATTCATCATGTTGGAATATGTCCAGTGATGTGTGCTTTTGTTGGTCTTGATTGAGGGTTGCAAGGGATGGATGGTTACAAATGTAGTTGATGAAATGATTAGTGGGGGATGATGGGATTGATAGGGGTGATCTGTTTGATGAAATTATTGGTGGAAACAATATTGTGAGAGGAGTGATGAGAGGTACCTATTTTTATGTTGGAAGAGGTTTCCTTAGCCTTATTGGATGAGTGAGAAATGTAGTCATCATGAGATATATTTAATTGAGGCCTTAAAATATTGGATTTTATTTTGTTTTGATGGGTTCTAAGATGCCTTGCTCATGAAGGCCTATTGCTTTGCCTTGATGATGCATGTTTTGAAAAATCTAATTCTTGATGGGATATTTGTTACTTTGGAAACAAGACAAAAATCCATTTTTAGATGGGTAAGGAATAATGGTAGTTGTAGTTTTCTTGACAATAAGATAATTGGATTGAATAAAGATGTAGGAACCAAGATGATAGGATTGTCATTCATGAATGGGTTCAATAGGGATTATTTGATCTTGAGATGGTAAATAATTATGGAAGGAATTAGTTGGGATGCTTGGATCATGAATTGGGTGTGGACATGTGTGGGAATTTTTTGAAGAAAGCTCTTGACATAAATGGATTGGTTTGGATGATATAATGGGGGAGTGGTGTTTTATGTTGTTATAAGTTAGTGCATGGAGGGACTCTTTGATTTGTGTACATGGATGGGAAGGGAAATTTTATGTGTTTGTATGGTGAACTTAATGGATTTGATGGATTTGGGATTAATAATTGCATAATTAATGAGAGATTTAGACAACATGGGATCATAAATGTTGTGGGATAGATTAAATTTGTTTTTGATTTGTGGCCTATGATTCTTTGTGAATATCACTTGGTTAAAATCCCAAAAAAATAAGATGAGTTTTATTATGATTTTTTTGAGGATGAAGGATTTGCATAGGAGGTGGAGGCTACAAGGCATTCACAATTGGTAAAACATGCATTTTTCAGTCAGGTCAAATAGTTCACGCCCCTTTTCTATGCTTCCACATTTTGCATACATGCCTACCAGGGTAGTTTCCACTACAAAATCTGACCAAATTTACGTCCTTAATCCTTTGATGGATTGCATACCCTATTACAAAACTCACATTTTGGCATAAGCAGGGTGGCTACAGGAAAAGGTTGTAAAGTCTAGCCCTAAATGTGTAGGAAAAGGTTGCAAAGTCTAGCTTTACACCTTCCCATTGCATTTTCTTGAAAGTTCTTGAAGCCTTTTCAACAAATTCAATTCTGGGTGTATCTTACAATCATGGCATTCCATGAGATCACATCTCTTTGAGGCATTCAGTCAAAGAGTTCACGTGCCTTGTCTATGCTTCCACATTTTGCATATATGCCTATCAGAGAATTTCCCTTCCATATCACTGCAATAACCATATTCCATGCTAGGCTCTCTTTATTTTAATTAGTTCAAACTTTTGCAACATAACAATGGTGATTTTAATTTGTTTATGCGCAGGAGTTGGATGTCTGATTGTTGACCATTATAGTTTATGAGACTGCTTAGGGAACTAAAACAGAAATTGGTGGAAGCAATAGATTACATGGCCCCACACCAGATTTACTATAGATCAACTCGCATGTGTAATACACCTTATGTATTTGTGTTTTGCTTGTATGTAATGTGGCCTTCCCATAATGTGTTGTTTGGTGTGTATTTCTTGTTGGTGTGAATAAAGTCTTGTATCTAGTTAATTCTTTACTAGGGACTTAGTTCACATGTTAAGTTTACTTAGGATGTAATCTTTCTTCTAGAAGTCTTAGTTTTCTTATCTAGACTTCACATCATCCTAGGTAGTTATGAGTTAGTTGTCTCATGTGATAGGATTAAGACACTTGTCATGATCTTGTCTTATCGCATCTCTCATCCTTGCCTTTATAAGCAAGGCATCTCTAGCATATTTTGCATTGTATTGTACGCATTGTATCATATTACAATTCTTGTTTGGTGGAATAACATCTTCCATTGTTGCTTCTCTCTATCTCTTGTGAAGGTTATTTAGTGTTGTAGATTGAAGATCTTGGTTGCTCACTTCAACATGGTATCAGAGCTTTGAATCTTGCAAGCCCCTTCCTTTTTTTCATTAGTGAGTTTCTTTTATGATCTTGCACATTCTTCGTATACTCTTCTCTTGTGTTTCAATATGATCTTGAGAATTAGAAAGGGTTTGCAAAGATTTTTTAATCCTATATTACATGTATACATTTTGGTCAGATCTAGTGATTTCATCACTTTTGGCTATAGTGGAAATATTTTTGGTTGTCCCATTGCATCCAGGAGGCTAAAAAAAATTAGATTTGGCTTTTGTTTCACTCAATTTGGTCACCATTTGCAACTTTAGCAAACAAGGGTTTGATGAAAGCCATTTTTTATTGGAGCCATTTTCATTTTTGCTTTAGAAAACCTGCTTTCACTCATTTGTAGGAAAATCGATTTCTTGGTTTTGGAGCTAGGGTCGAAATATCAACTAGGTATCTTTTAGATTTTGCATAT
Organism: Sequoia sempervirens; assembly: GCA_007258455.2. Taxonomy (NCBI): domain Eukaryota; kingdom Viridiplantae; phylum Streptophyta; class Pinopsida; order Cupressales; family Cupressaceae; genus Sequoia; species Sequoia sempervirens. The sequence goes on along the minus strand of VDFB02000015.1, from coordinate 569,852,031 downwards.
CTTGCACAGATTTGAAGAAAATTGTTATCCAAAAAGCATCACATGCTATTTTTCTATCGGTCGAAGGTTAAAAATAATAATTTTTTCATCTTTTGCTTGCTGGATCAAAAAATGATTTCTGGGTTTTATTTTTAGCATCAAAATATTTTTGGGTTTTTGTTATTGTCTACAAATAGTGAGTAGATTTTTCAGAAATCAAATCAAAAGTAAACTTTTTTTTGCTAGAAAATTCGTTTCCTGCAAACTAAATTCAATCTTTTTTAAAAAATTCATAACTTTTGGCTACATTGTTGGATTTTTACAAATGAGATATCATCAAAAACTTGGTTCGACGAACTTTGTAGTGGTGCAGGTGATTTTTCCTGATTTTGCCATTTTCTGCTAGTTTTTTCAGCCTGAAGGTACAAGTGCATTTATTACTGTAATTGGCATAAATTTTCCATACAAAGTCAAAATTTGGCATTTTTTTTAAAATTGCTCAGAAAATTGCGACGAATCTATTTGTAACCTTCTCTTTTAATTTTGGAAAGCTCTTTTTTTGAAAATTGTAACAATCACTGTGTGTTATAAATGGTTGATTTGAGCTTGTCACTTCTACAAATTGCAAAAAAAATTCATTGTAATTTGTTGGGGGGTTGAAAATTAAGTTTTAATACATTCTAGGGGGGTACAAGATATAATTTAAGTGCCACATTGTCTTCTTTCTTTTAGTGTTCATGGTAGATCTAAGGCAAATTGAACCACTCACTTCACACAATTATCATACATGGAAGCTAAAAATGACTTAATTGTTACAATCTAAAGGTCTATGGCCAATGTTAGATGCATAACAACTTGAGTTCACAAGGGAATATGAATTTTTTTCCCATAGATGTAAAATGGATGAAGCAAAAGGGCTCATTGGCTTACATGTATTTGATAACTTGTTGTTTCATATTGTGGAGTGTAAAGCACCTAAGAATGTTTGGGATAAAATTGAAGAATTGTATGGTAAAAGCAATTAGTTTAGAGTCTTACAGCTTCAAGTGGATCTACAATCACTCTCTCCATATGCATTTCCTTCAATTTAGGATTTCTTTGCACAATTCAAGTTGATTTTGTCACAATTAAAAGGATGCGGGCATGATAAATCTAGTGATGGACGTATCTTCTTGATTCTGTCTAAGTTAAGAGGCCCTTATCAAGTGTTTTCTTCTACTTTCTATTCTACTATGAATTCCATGGGGAAAGATTATAAAATGCCTTCATTTGATTTGTTTTGTAAGCATCTTACTAAGGAGGAGGCCAAGTTGATTCAGTTGGATGTACTACCTAGTTCTAAGAATCATGGTCTAATGGCTCAATCATCCACGGGTAAAGGAAAGAATAAGAAGAAGCCAAAGACATAATCATATTTAGGTAGTGAGACTCCCTCCAAACTGAATCCAAAGAATAATCAAAAGTCCACTCCATCTCCTTCTTCAAAGTCCAAGAAAAAGAAAGGAGATCCTTGTTCATTTTGTGGAAAATTTGGGCATGATGTGGCTCATTGTTTTAAGAGATTAGAAGCCTTGGAGGAAGCTATGAAGAAACACAACATTTCAGTGTCCAATCCATTTTCCATGAGAAAAGGGAAAGCTCTTTCAACATGGTCCATTCATTCATCTTCAGATAATTGGATTCTAGATTTAGGTGCTTCACATCACATGACCAATTCACGTGATCTTGATTCCATTGTTCATACTTCCACTTCTCAAATTACAGTTGAGAACTCTTCATAGATTCCAATTTTGGGGACAAGCTCCGTTCAGATGCTAGATGGGTGCATTGAGGATGTTCTTCTTGTTCCTGATATTTCAACAAATCTACTTTCCATATATCATATTTTTCATTGTGGAGATGGGAAGTTAGTTGAATTTACTCCACAGAGTGTGACTATTAGATAGTTACTAGATCTTGAGAAAGTTATTACTATAGGGATAGTTGATCATGAGAACCATTTGTATTGGTTTGATGGATTTGAGTCTTCATCAGGTTCATGTTTTTTTGCTCATGCTAGATTTGGGCACTTTAACTATAGATATCTTCAGCAGATGCGTGCACATAACATAGTGGTTGGTCTTCCAAAGATCTCTTGCATGGATGGTGTTTGTCAAGGTTGTGTTCTTGGCAAGCAACATCAAGATCCTTTTCCTAAGGGTCAAGCTACACATGCAACCACGCCCCTTGAGTTGTTACATAGTGATCTCATGTCATTCCCAACTCCTTATTTTTCAAGGGATAAGTATGTGCTCACCTTCATTGATGATTTTTCTTGATGCACATGGGTCTACTTTTTGAAGCTCAAGAGTGAGGTTCTCACCATCTTCAAGACCTTCAAAACATTTGTGGAGAAGCAATCAGGCTTTTCTCTTTGATAGATATGCACAAATAATGGGGGGAGTATGTCAATCAAGAATTTCAAGATTTCTGTAGTGCACATGGTATTCTTCATCAACACACTGTTCCTCACACTCCTCAATAGAATGGTGTGGTAGACAGAAATAACAGGACTCTTAAGGAGATGGCCAATTTTATGATTCAATCTAGGTTTATGGCTCTAGATTTTTGGGCCAAAGTTGTCAATTGTAGGTACCAATTATATTCAAAACCATATGTCCCACAAGGAAGTGTGGAATAGGACGCCTGAGGAGGCTTGGTCTCATCGCAAGCCTAATGTATCCTTCTTCAGAGTATTTAGTAGTGATGCTTGGGCATTCATTCTAGATGGTCAACGTAAATCAATGGAGAAGAAGAGTCGGTGGTACATCTTTGTCCAGGCTATTGTGAGGATGTGAAGGCATATAGATTGTTTGATCCTGACACAAAAGAGGTTAATTTCTGATGTGATGTTCAGTTTGTTGAGCCGTTCACACAACCTACTCAATCTTCTTCAGTTGATGATGTTTTTCTACTTAAGGAAGATTTTGATGGCGGTCTTGATCCACCTCCTCATTCACCCACTAGGCCATGATGGGCTTGTGTTACTCTTGAGGAGGTTGGTCCTCTTGTTGGTGATCCCACATACACTCGTTGCATTTGTTCTCAGACTTCAAGGATTATCCTTTTGATTCATACTATTTTAGATGATCCTCAAGAGTTTTTCGATGGTTCAGGTATTCCATAGTGGGATAGTGTTATGACCGATGAGTATTCTTCTTTGATGAAGAATCATACTTGGGATCTTGTACCTCTTCCTAAGGGAAGAAATTTGGTTCAATGCAAGTGGGTGTATTGTACCAAGTATGTAGTTGAAGGTTCCATTGACAAGTACAAGGATTTCCTTATTGCAAAGGGGTTCTCTCAAGCTGAAGGAATTGACTATTTTGAGACCTTTGCTCATGTTGCCAAGATGGATTCTATTCGCCTTGTCCTTGCTATAGCTGCATCACAGGGATGGTCAGTGTATCAAATGGATGTGAAGATTTCTTTCTTGCATGGGGATCTTCATGTGGAGATCTACATGGAGCAGCTGCCAGGTTTTGTGCAAGACTCTTCACTTGTTTGCAGGTTTTGACGTTCATTGTATAGTCTCAAGTAAGTCCCTCAGGCTTGGTATGAGAAGATGGATAGTTTCTTTCTTTCTTCTTGCTACATTCACTGCCATTCTGATCCCACTGTTTATACTTAGAGACATGGAGAGGATCTAATCATACTTGTGCTCTACGTGGATGATTTGATTCTCACATGGATTTTTACTTCCATGATTTAAAGTACATAGCGAGCATTGATGGAGTGATTTGATATGACCAACCTTGGTCTTTTGCATTACTTCCTTGGTCTTTAGGTTCATCATACTTATGAGGAAATCTTCATTTTCCAACAGAAGTGTGCTCTCAAGATTTTCTTTAGAGATTGGCATGGTTGATTGCAAGCCTGCTACCACTCCTTTTTAGTCAAGTGTTGTATTGTCTACTAATTGCACTACTCCTATAGTTGATCCTACCTAGTATCAGTAGTTGGTTGGAAATATTTTGTACTTGACACAGTCATCCTGATATTTCCTTTGTGATTAGACTTTTCTCTCACTTTTGATAGGAGCCCCATGAGAGTCATTGGAAGGCCTCCAAACATATCTTGAGATACATTCAAGGCACTACTCATTTCAACATTCATTACACATCAGGTGTATCTTAGATTGTATGCTTCACTAATTCAGATTGGGCTGGTGATGTAAATGATCAAAAGTCTACTTTTGGCTTTGTATTTTGCCTTGGTTCTCGTCTAATTACATGGTCATGCAAGAAGTATACTGCTATTGCATTATCATTGACAAAGGTTAAGTATCGAGGTGCATTTTTGGCTAGTCAAGAGGTTTTGTGGCTTTGTCAGTTGATGATTGAGTTCAAATTTCCTTCCACTCAACTCACTACTCTTTGGTGTGACAACCAGAGTGCCATCCATATCTCATGCAATCCAATGGAGCATCATACTAAGCATATTGATATCTGTATGCACTTCATCAGGTAACTCATCTAGGATGGTGTTCTTAGCTTGGCGTATTTGCCTATAGATCAGTAGGTTGTAGACATCTTCACTAAAACTTTGGCATTGGTTCATTATATTTAGTTGTGATTGATACTTGGGGTGAAGGAAGTTGTCCTTGAGGGGTCTTGAGGATTCCTCCTTCTTCAGTTTCTAGTAGTCTTTGCAACTTTTTCTCTCTTTTGGGGAGGAGTTTTCTCCCATTGGATTTTTCTCCTTTTCTTCGCTTGTGAGAGATTTTTTGTTTGTACATGGGTACCTCATCAAACCTTATTTCTGAGACCCATATTTTGCATATTTGCATTGGTTTGTTCCTCCCTAAGTTGCACTTAAGGGGGGGTGTTAGTGTGAATAAAGTCTTGTACCTAGTTAATTCTTTACTAGGGACTTAGGGGACTTAGTTCACATGTTAAGTTTACTTAGGATATAAGCTTTCTTCTAGAAGTCTTAGGTGTGTTATCTAGACAAGTCATAGTTGTCTTATCTAGACTTTACATCATCCTAGGTAGTTATGAGTTAGTTGTCTCATGTGATAGGATTAAGAATCTTGTCACATGATCTTGTCTTATCCTATCTCTCATCCTTTCCTTAATAAGCAAGGCATCTCTAGCATATTTTGCATTCTATTGTAAGCATTGTATCATATTTCAATTCTTGTTTGGTGGGATAACATCTTCCATTGTTGTTTCTCTCTATCTCTTGTGAAGGTTATTTGGTGTTGCATATTGAAGATCTTGGTTGCTACTTCAACATTTCTATTATTAGTTATCTTTGAATGACTCTTAATGTTCCCATTGGCACAAGGATACAAAGAGAATGAATCTAACATGTTATTCCTCTATTTGTATCTTCATTCATGTTTTTTGTAAATTCCTTTTCATTCCTTTTGGGAACAATGCAAAGTGTTGGGACATTTAGGTCTCTTCAATGTTGACCCAAAAAACATTTCTACTTTTTCTTCATGTGTTATTTCTCTCTTGTGTTTGTAGTTCCACAAGTATTTGGGGAATGATGTCGATTCAGAGCATGATCATGTTGATATACATTATATCTCATCTATACTAACCCCAAATATTTGGATCCCTCATTTGCTATTTTATATGGGTTTTCTTTGGGGGCAACCCCTTTGTCATGAGTTAGCTTTTTGGGAACATATCACTTGGCTATGTATGGTTTCCCAACAAGCTCTCATGCCCATCATTTTACAAATATAATTTTGATTCTACCTTAAAGGTAATTGCTCCTAGTTGACATTAGCAATTATTTTAAGGTGAGTACATGCATTCCATTATGTGCTTCACTTTGTTCGCACATTATAAACTTAGTGATGTTGTCATAGCATATTGATTATATTTGTAGCACCTTATCAAGGTTATTTTACAAATAGTGAGTTTTTGCTTATATATCTCAGTGTGGTTGATATGAGAACCCACCCACTAGCCCTTGTGTGTTTTCATTTGCTACCTTGTTGAAACTCACCTAGTAAATATTGAACTTCACTAACCTATGAGTCATTTCTTATCAAAATCACCTAGTGAATACCAAACTTCACTATTTTTTGATGCCTTTTATCTATTCATGGGTCACCTAGAAAATATTGGACTTTGCCAGCTTATGACTTATGGATGTCTTGGGTATGGATCCTAGTAAGAATCTGTACATATTTCTAGTCCATGATGTCATACCCTCTTTCATTTTTGCATCATGTTTGCATTGTGTTTTCATCGTGTTTGCTTAGTCATTTTGCATAATGTTTTATTTATGCTTTGTGTCTTCATTGTGTATGCTTCGTGTTTGATTATCATGTATCTTTTTTTGCATTGTGTCTTACATGTATGTTCCTTCTTTTATCTTGACATTGTTATTTAGTAGGGTCCTAAGCTTGGGGGCTATCGCATCTTCTAGATTCAATTCCATCTTACTTCTTCAATGTTTTGATGAAAGAACCTTCTTGGCATCTCCTTACTTTAGTGTGAGTATGAGCATAAGTTCATACTCTCACTAAAGTGAGGGCTAAATGTAGCATCGCAAATTGTCACCCTTCATAATTTCACACTATGTTTGGCTCCCCCTTGAGTGCTTGAGCCTAATTATGCATAATAATTTTATGTATTTTATTGTCTTCTTCAAAAAATCAAATTAATTTTGGGAATGAAATTTAATTATTTATTTAACATGCATCAAACATTTAAAATAGGTCTAGAATAGGGTTCCCTCACCTTTGTATGCCCTATTTTGGCCCAAAATTTAATATTTCATTGTCGACCTAAATATGTTTGCAAATTTAAATTCATTTGTTAGCTTTTCAAAATAATTAACGTGGGAAAAGTTGAAATGCATATAAATATAAGTCTTTTTTCTCCATTTGAAACTAGAAGCAATTTGGGAAGCAATTTTAAAATTAATTGAGCATTCTAAAGAGAAATCAAGGCAATTCAAGAGTAGAATAAGCAACATTCTACAACAATTTTATTAGTCAATATCATGTTTGCAATGCATCATCAAATCCATGTTCAAAAATAAGTAAGATGTTTCATATTTTATATGTATTATCATTGTGAACACTAGCATTTGTAGGACCTACAAACAACTATCAAATTCTTCTTGTATGAGATGTGTCAAATGACTTCAGTACATCAAGGAATATAAATTTGAATGATAAGTTGTAACATTGTGATTTATCTTTTTTTTTTAATCTATTTGCCTCTATTTTACCTAGGGTAAGCACTCTTTATCCAATATCATCATACCCATTTGTGGAGGTAGAAACACCAAAACAAGGTTTGACTTAGGAAAACCCCTATACAACACAACCTTGTCTCTCTTCCCTTTCTTGCAAGTTATAGATATGAAGTGGATTAGAGAAGATTGAAGACCTCAAATTAGGATAAAGCATACAAACATCTTCTCTCATCAAATTAGGGAAAGATTTACTATTTGTTGATTGACGAAGTTATGAAAATGATTTTGACAAAGAAGCACCTACAAACTTTGATAGTCCTGTGCAAGTCTTGAAACTCAAAAAACCCTCATTTTCAAACAAGTGTGCCCTCACCCTTTTCCAACTAGTTTGACTGCAGATTTGAATGTCAGGTTCCTCATCTCCTACTCTCTGCTTTCCTATTTCTTATATTTGTTCATCAGTTCTATATTTTTCGAAATTAGTAAGTTTGTTGTACTTGCATAGTTGACATAATTTTGCAACCATCATATACATCACATCACTCAATTCATATTATTTCATCCAAAAATACAAAAGGGGACCAAAACCCTAATCATCCATTCTAACTCTTCCTTGAGGATGGTAGCCAAGTGGTCTCTTTTGATCATTTTTGTGTCCCTCATATGTCAAATATGGGAAGTGTGATTTAGTTTAGCTATTAGCCCTATA